>JAZGTJ010003464.1:0-16967 GCA_036877575.1 Botia almorhae | reverse complement strand
CCTCCCCCCCTCAGCTGACCACAATCTCAAATGCATCTCTACAAGGCTTCAGCACAAACATTATTGATCAGGCACGCCACCGCGAAGACAGCTCGCTTCTTTAATTGAGCGCTGCGATACAAATGCGTCACGAACGCGGACGGTGCACAAATGAGCCAGAAAGACCAAAATAGCCGGTGGACTCTTTCACCCCTCGTGTGTTTTCTGCACATTTCAAACACCGGCCTCCGTCACCCCGGGACATTCGCTGACATATTTCTTTACATGCAATGTGTTTATGTGTTTGGATTGTTGTTCATAGTTTCTCATGGAAACAGTAAAAACAGTGGAGCTGAAGTCAGCCTGTAAAACTTGGGCCAGTTCTGACAGTATTCCCCAACGGTAAACTGTTGTGTAGATCCGAGAGCCTTTAATCCAGCATTCCTGTAGGTCCGAGCAGCGATGTGTGTCTGTCATCCATCAGACTTTACATCATTAGATCAGGCACCAGGTGGGCGAGAGCTTCTGGGGAAAGGGCTTAGATCCTCAATAACCCTGCCATATTTGACCGATGGGGGCATAGAAGGAGGGTCTTGGATTTGAGGGCCAAAAATACCCTGTCTGACCCAGCTGTGGGTCCTTCCTTAGGTCTTTAAAACCACCTCTGCAGGACCCTGAGCTTACCAGCTCAAACCACTGTCATCACCCGTATTAGACTGTGAGTTGTGTGTGTTTATCTCTGACTGACTATGTCAGAGGATTTGTGATATTTATGACAATGCAGTTATGGCTGGTCTCTCCCTTGTAGAACAGACCAGTGTGAGACCAACAGATACTGGTCCAAACTGTTAGTGCTGGTCTAGCTGGTGGACCTGCCTGGTAGTGTTGTTTACCAATATGACCCTTCTGATGAAACTCCTTGACCATGTAAGACTTGCTAGTTAAGAAATCTAGCAGGCATCCCTCCAACTTTATCAGAATGGAACATTATCAGAATGTTGGCTAGTGTTCTTGAAATGTTTCCTTAAAGCGTATTAGAAGCGTTCTTGCAGAAATGTTGTCACACTTTTTAATGTTATTTATCATATATGTTAAAAACTGGATATTTTGGACGTTCCTAGAACTTTCAAAATAATATTTTTTAAAATTATATTAAAATTAAAATTAGCAATTTTGTTCCTTACAGAAATGTTCATGAATTGTTCTTGTGACCTAAAATTATTAGTTGGGCCAATGCTCAGAACCAGCATTTAAAACACAACAAATGCCGGTCTTTTGACAGGGTCAGCACTGGGGCAAAAACACAAAGATGGAGAGAAGTTAAGAGGATAGGGGGCTGGCTGAGTGAGGGGGGGTGATTAAATATCCAGTTGTTTGAATGGCCAGTCATGGGTCTCAACTGTCTAGGACAATGAGAAGTAGCGGGCCTCTCTTAATGACAATAGGAGCTTTTGACATTGTTGATGGCACTGCTCCTCAAGAGTGGGGGAGGTGCAGGCAGGCTGGTCTACCATCTGCCTGAGGAGGTGTTAGTGTGTGTGTGTGTGTGTGTGTTTGTAGCACAAGCCAGAAAACAAAAGTGAAAGAAAATGGAGAATTGCGACAGTGAGAGTGCAAATTTCCCTTGTAAATCCAAATTTGGTATGAATTCGTTTCACAGCACGTACACACACGGCGCTTTTGGATTATGATTTAAGTGGCTGAATTGAATATTTAATTCTGGTGTTCTGATTACTGACACAGCCATTAATTGTGTAATAACTGTAAATTTTTATTGTTAGGTGGTAGATTCCAGGTTCCTTTCTTCATGTGGTAACATACTAACTCGTTTAATTCAATTATAAAATATTGTAGATTTTTTGTAAATATGGTGAAAAAAAGGTTTTTGGGTTTTGTGTATCTTTCAGTTTAAATAAATTGTAAATGTACCCTACAAGTCAAAAGTTTAGGGTCACTTATATTGTTTTAACAAATTTCAAATGTTTGAGAATATGCCTCGAAAAGCATTAAAGATCAGGATAAACATTTTTAGTCAAGTGACCCTAAATTTCTATCCGGCACTTTATCTCTGTTTACATTTAAATTTGGTTCAGGCACATTGACCATTGCTTCAGTCTGTGGCGCTAATGTTAGAAAATTAGAATGACAGCAGTGCAGAATGTAGGCGCAAGAGTGCCGGTGTGTTACATAAGTGAGTCTGTCTCTATGCCTTTGTGTGAGTCTGTCAGTAGGGCTGAGATGATGAATGTGTCAGTGGGAGACAGCCATTCTCAGCTCTTACTGCATCCACCGTCATCTGCCGCACATCTTATGATGAGCTCATCAGTAAACCCCGCCCCCCGCACGCTCATCGCCGCTCAGTCTAACCTCAGCAATTCGTGGCTTTGCCAGATTTTATTTATTTGTACGGATGTTTACGTAGTTATGGCGGGAGAAGCTTACATGCGACCTTTAGCTAATACGAGTCACTTGTGTCAACATCAGCTAAATGAAAACCATAATGCAAATGTGTATCAGTTTAGACGAGTGCGTGATTTTGTATCATCGTAGATACTTTGACGTACACATGTTCATTCTGTAACGCTAAAATCGCACAACCTTCAACATTGTCTGAAAGTTCTTTCAAAGTTATTGAAAACAATCGTGCAGTAGCGTTTGTATTTTTTAAAATAGCAAAAATGTTATTTTAAAGTAGTTAGTGGGAGTTATTTTTAAAACGCTACAGAATTCATAAAATATTTGAATAACATTTTTAAAACCAAGCAGTAAGGTTAATACAACTTCTAACAAACCGGACATTCTTAGAACTTTCGAAATAACATTTTTAACCCATTGTTACTTAATGGAAACATTAGGGTAATGTTTTTACAACCTAACATTGTTAAGTCGGTCTATGTTTTCTAAGGTAAAATTAGACTAGATTTGCTAAACTTGTGTTGAGTGTGCGGGGCGATTTTCATGTCCTATTTTTAGTGCTGTAGATACAAGGTGAGCAGGATAAGTCCCATGAAGGTGGGATCTCTCCTGGGATTCGCCCAGGAGAGGCGACGCCCCCATCCCCCTTTTTCACAGACACGCCTTCCTCCCTACACTCTCTCACTCCCCCCTTTGAGACAAAGCACGCTTTGTTAGTCTCTACACTCGGTTGCCCCAGAGATGGGAATTAAAGTGACGGCTCCAGAGGCAAGAGATTCCCTCTCACCATCTTCATTATTGAGGTCTGCAGACCCACCAGACAGGTAGACAGGCGACAAAGATGTCTCTCGCCTTCGTGTTGACGTCTGCTCTGGGCTTGAAGTGAGACAGATGCGTGGTCTGAGAGGTAGAGTTAGCCGCAGTAAGGATGTGTTTTCTTGCAGTCCAGTCACGTAGAAAAGCCACAGACTCTCCCAGCCAATCACAGAACGGCAGCTCTGCCTCCATTTTGAAGTTCCCGCGGAGGGAATAAAGCAGCAGCAGATGTCCTGCTCCTCTCGCTGTCTGTTTAAACTGGAGCGCAAACGAACACAACGGTTTAATTAATACAATACATTTTTGTATTAATTGTACTGTATTAAATGTATTAGTTTGCTGTTGCGATGAGATATTTCTTGAAAAAAACACATTTTTTAAATTATTTTTATTACATATTATAAATATGCATAAATAATTATAGGACAAGTTAGATAATATATTAGGAAAAGAATATTAAAATAAACAAAATATATTTTGCAATGTATTGTATTGTGTTTTAAATACAGAATAATAATGCAGCAGTAATCTTAATAAAAACATTAATAAAAACAAATATCGGCATGATTATCAAGACTATTATTATCATTATTATTATCACTGACAAGTCTGTTTTATGATCAAATATTTACATCCACATCCATTGATTCATCCATTATGACCCTTACATAAGCTTGGCTAATGAAGAACCCCAGCAAACAATTTCACATTGCAAGAATGTTTCCCTAATGTTCCATTAAGATACAAAACTTTTTCAAGTTTTAGGAACGTTCTAAACGTCCAGTTTATAGACATTGTATCAACGTTTTTGATATATAATATATAATGTTTAGAAAACGTTCTGCTAACGTAGCTGCAAGAGCGGTGTGATAACGTTTAAACGTTAGCAAAAGTTTAAGGAATATTATTAAATGTTCTGAGAATGTTCCCGTTAGCGGAGACTGCATTGTGTAGACCTTGTAGGAACCTTTCCTCTGAGATGGAAGGTGGTGAGCGATGACAAAGAAGAGTATTCAGTGATGCCGCTGGGTTTTTTTGGAGCAGGTCCAGCCTCCTCGCAGAAGGGACAATGCTCCCCCTCTGAGCCTCAACAGAGATTCTAAAGGCACTGAGATCCACAGCTGCTTTCGGCTCCGCCCATTTGCCTCCCGTATTCCCTCGTGAATGACCCCCAAACCCCCTTTCGCTCTCTGACCGCCCCACTCACGGTACACCACCTTGAGCCCACCAGACTTTAGTGATTTATTTCTCTTTAAGTCTACAAAGCCATCAGCTGTCGAAACATCCCCTTCAACACACCGGCTGTAGTCTCATATTAATTGCAACAGATCGGTCACAGCTAATTATCTGTGACCCCTTTAGCCATGTAGGAGTAGCATGTGTCTATGCGTCGGCTATGGCTTTCAGAGAGTATACGTTTGGGGATTGGCGTGCACATATATACAAAAGCAGACGGCTATTTGATATTTACAGAGTAGATAGATCCAGAATTATTATACTGTTTATTTGATAATCTCTGTTTGGAACTGGAGTCTAGGGGTGGTGGAGAACAGGGAGAACAGTTGGTCTTCAAGTAAGCGTAGAGGACCTCCTTAGCTGGTCATGTGACCATGGCCTTCTCGACTTATGTATGTGAGGATGGGGGGGCAACCCATTGACCTTCAAATCATATAATATATTTAATGCATTAATAAAAATTCAGGAAACATGTACACGTTGTTCATGTATATGGTAATTCAACATGTTTTGGTACCTATGTAAATATCATGGTATGTGAATATGATAATCATTTAGTGACATGATGTTTATAAAAGTACCATTTCATTTTCTCTAATCTGATACCATTACTGTACAATGTTGCAGTACTTTTTTGGTAGGGATTATAAAAGAACATTTGGCATCTCTGTAGACTAATATCTTGTTATGCCTGTGATTGTTTAGATAATTTGGTATTTTTGGATTCAAGTCAAGTGAAGTGAAAGAGCGTCAAGTGAATTAAAGACACAGATTATGGTCTGCTATTTTTATTGCGGTTGGACGGTATGATGTTGCCTTTTCGGTCACACGAAACCTTCGCCTGCAGACACAAAGGAGATTGCTAATTGCTATTTTGCTGATGGCTAATTGCTATTTGCATCTCAGCTATCGCCAAAGCCAAAAGTGGCCCAAAACGTTTAGCTGACACGCAATTGCGAATGTGTTGATCTTCCAGAGAAGAGAAAATCCTTCCTGCCTTTTATTTAATTACTGACCCTTCAGTCTTCATGTTAACTTCATGGTTTGCAGCGGAAGAGGAAGATAAGAGGGCCACACGTGCACTTCACAATCGGTGCTTTCAACGTCTGTACCCACAGTTTCACCTCCCTCGCCCGCGCAGGGCAGGTGCACTCAGAACCGGCAGCATTTCAGAAGGTCCTTTGTGGTAAAATGTTAACACTTTACCCCAGCTAACAATTTTAGGTTGTAAGAACGTTTTCCTAATGTTTCCATTGGTAACAAAAATGTTTAAAATGTTATTTTCTAGGAATAAAGTTCCAGGAACATTAAAAACAGTTTTTTAAATGTTGAATTGCTCGGCTATAAGAACGTTATTCAAACCTAACGTCTTTAAAATATTACACTAACAACTTAAGAATAATGTTTTTGACACAGTATATAACGTTAAAAATACATTCTACTAATGTTACTGCAACGCTTTTGATAACTTTGAGAGAACTTTTGGAGAAATGTTAGCCAGTGTTCTGAGAACGTTTCCTGTTAGCTGGGACTGCACAGAGGCTGGCTGTTCAGCTTCAGGAAAGAGGACAAGCCAAGTCGATTGTGAAGACACCCACACCCTTGAACTGCAGAAACAAGTACAACGCTTCTGTTCCTAAAGAGGTTCTTCATTAGTCCAAGCAACGTTTGGTAACTACATCAGCAGGGCTGGATAAGGTGCCGCAGAATAAGAAACGGTGCTGATCTGTTTCAGACACGAGATGTGTGTTTACCTAAAGCCGGCCTAAAGGGGCTCGAAACTGGACTTTGCTGTAATTGTACAGCAAGTCATGCAGCTCGCTGCAGAGTTAAGTGTGCTTGTGTAATGGTTGTTCCAGGGCAGTCACCCTACTACAACCCAATTGACTTAAGAAGTGATGTTGCTACAGGAACAGCCAGCTGTATATTACACACAAATGCCTTGTGTCTGCAGACACCACACATCTGCATGCAACAGGGTGGGTGTGCAAAGTTCATTCATATGTGAGTAATTGTACACAGTATATATTTATTTCAAACACTCTGTATTGCTTTGAGTCTGACAGTACGTTCTTCTGGGGTTGGCGGGGGTGTCTCATTTTAAGGTTGAGTTCTTTGGCCTTGCTTGGCTCCTCAACCCCATTGCCTCACTCGAATTCCAGCTGTACAAAATGGGGAACAGATTGTGTGCATGATGTAAAACGGCAGGCATTCTTCCGTTGCTATGGATAAGGTCATGTGTTGAGTAAACTTAGAGCAGATTAATACACGTTATGAAAACTAGAAAACTGAAAACACAACAGCACCCACATGGGACAGGCAATAAAAACGTGTTTTGCCCAAAAAAAGAAACTTTTCTGGTGGTCTGTTAATTTTGGTCTGCTGTTTGAGAAGAGTGACGGGAAAAATGAAAGAAGTGATAAAGAGTGGGCTGGAGATTTAAACTTGGCTCAGGGTTACGAGGATCTGGAAGGTTGCGATAAAGAACCAGAGCAAAGAGCTGGCTCTGGATCTCCAGGCCTGGACGCCTCAGCCAGCTCAGAGGAGATGACTCACAGGCCAGAGGAAGAGGCCCAGGCTGGACAGGACTCTTAGCAATTAGCAGTGTCTGGAAATGATGGAGCTTTGGGAAAAATGGCAGCAAGTTCGATTGGCCTTGTAGGGTGTTTGGGGCGGGGTCTGGGGCAGCTGGGCCAGCTGACTCAAACTTCCTATCTTTTAGACAGGCTTTGTTTAGACATCTTTGACGGACAGCAGGCAAGCAGGGACAGGTGTGTGTTGGGCTCCGGGCACTTGTGTGGAACTCAATCCCTCCGCAGGGAGATGCTCTCAACGAGTTGAGGACAGGGAGTATTTGAAAGGGAAGAGTATTTAGATTCAAGAATATGTTTTAGGTCGTCGACATGCAATCGTACATATAAGAAATTGTGCCAAATTTTTTCCAAGTGCTCACCTTCACTGATATTGCATTTATTTCTATAATGTATCCCCTGGTGTGTGTTCTGCAAAGCAGCTTTGCAGAAAACATTTTAGTACAGAGGAATTATGCAAAAACACAATGTACAAAATATCACCCAGTAGGCAGACTAAGACAACTGTGGCAAACAGACAAGGTTATCGGATTTTAAAACACGAACCAGTGCTCTTTGATTTCATACTTAATTTTGAGTTTGTTGTCCTATTTGTGTATATTATTTCTCCTACAGGCATTTTACAAAAACATTTGAGACAAGTAGATACTTGAAACAGCAGGGCAACAGAGATCTCAACAAAGTTTCTCAAGAACATTTTTTTTTGGGTTCATGGAGTTTCACTCTTGTTAAGAGTCAGACTGGAAATGCTGGGAATATAGGAATCTTCACACAACATCTTCATCTTTCTCCTCTCTGCAACCTTCTGTTGCTACTTCATTATTCATACTAAAGTAAGGAAAGGCAAAAGAATGTGGGAGGTAGAAGAGGGATCTTAATTGGGTCGTCTGTATACTACGCACTCTCTCACCAATACACGCAACACAGCAAACAGTTTTAGGTCTTTCGAACATTTTCGCAATGTTTCCAATAAGTAACAAAAATGTTTAAAAGATTATTTTGAAAGTTCTAGGAATGGTCAAAACGTTCAGTTTTTGACGTTGTATTAACATTAGTGCGTTATTTAAACACTTAATTCTGTAACTTTAAATGTTGAACTAACACATTAATAATAACGTTTTTTATTTATATGATATACACTGGTAAAGAAATGTTCTACCAACGTTAATGCAAGAATTTTATCAATAACTTTGAGAGAACGGTAGCCAACGTTCTGAGAATGTTCCCTGTTAGCGGAGAAGGCATTGTGGGGGCCAGTGGGTAATTCCCCCAATTCTTCACAGCCTAATGTAGATGACCATCAGTCACTGTTAGAATCATTTGTGCAAGCCAAAATTTCACACCAGCTCTGGTTACCACACAGGGCCTTTGCAAAGTTTGCAAACACACTGTGGCAGCATACAACAAGTGTGTGTATGTGTGTGTGTGTTGGAGTGTGATAGAAGGTCTGCCCTTGTAGCATAATGCAAACATGTTTTAAAATGAATTGATACATGGAGAATTAAGAAGGACTAAATGAGTCGTGTGTTGGTTTGCAAAAAGCACACGTTTCAGAACATGAGGGCATTACAGCATGTTAAATTATTACGTTTAATACATTGAAGCTCTTTTACACCTTCGCTTACAAGGCAAAGGCAGCTGGTGTATTTAAAAGACAGAAGTCATAAATCACAGACTGCGATTCCTTCAAAAAAAGATTTGCTGAAATGCCTCTTGATATTTTTATTGGAAGACGTAACTCACACGGCTATCAGTCATGCAAACGGCAAAGTCAAGAGTCGCGTGATTTGCTGCGTGCAACGTGTTGTGTTTTCAGTTCGTGGATTTGAATTCACTTGAAGAGAATTTGTCAATGTGAAATCGCATTCTTACTTGACTAACAGTTTTGTATGTAACAGATTTATGAGCGTAAATAACAGAATGGCTGGTTGTGATCTTCGGAGCGCAGGTTAAGAAATGTGAATTTAAGAGCTGAATCACACAGGATTACAAACTCAGATGTGTCTTTGAAACGTCCCCTTTTGGCATCGAGGTCCTGTTTTCTTTATTTCTGTCTCTTGAGATTCACACACGCAGTTCCCTCTTCTGAAAATCTGCATAGCACACCCATTGAGTTTGCCCTGCTCGCCTCATGACTCATTTCCTCATCAAAGCCGGTCCGTGTACAAGATCAGGGACTCTGTCTTTATTTTATTCATGATTTATGTGAAATCTAAGAAATAGATCGCATTACTTTGTTTGAAAAGACACAATACAGATTGCAAACGTTTTAATGCGGTCATAATTTAATCCCCCTCATGTCTTTTTCGGAACGGTCTAATTCAGACGTTTAGCTTCATTTCTTCTTTTGTGGTCTTTGGTTAAAAAGTTTGGGACAACACAAATTCTGGTGGCAAAATTGTATATTTTTGTGAACTGTCCCTTTAAGCCAAAGTGGAGCAAATGTTTCTGCAAGCACAGCTCCCAGGAGCCTTTGAAACAGTGCTATGCACCTGGCAGGCAAATTCAGACCCCCTCCCACCTCCCACCTTCTATTCATCTTACTTTTAAAGAGTTTATTTTCTCTCTGAGTAATGTCAACCCCTCTCCTCTGTGTGTATTGGTGGGCTGGATATACAGAATAAAGAATCTCTTTCCTTACTCTCTCTCTCTCCCTCTTTCTTGCTCCCTGTTTGTGTCTCTCTTGTTTTCCCTCTGTGAGGTCTTCAAGGGGTGCACAGGAAGGTCTTGAGAGGGTGAGAGAGAACATGAAGGAAAAGATGAGAACCGATTCCCAGTACAGGCATCCCTTCAGCTGTTTGCACGGCATGGGCCCCGTTACTATGGCAATGTCACTATAGATGTGGGGGGATGAGGGCAGCTTAGGTCGAGCTGAGGAAAAGGGCTGGTCAAACCCAGCACTCCTCAATAGAAGTGACATCACTGAGGAGGAATTCAGTCTTTCGTCCAGATCCTTTTGTTATTCTTTGGAGACTCTTCGGTTCCTTTACACTGCTGTTTTCAAAAGCTTGTTGCACTGTGGAGGCAACGCTGAGATTGTTACCCTCCTCCAAAAAGTAAAGTTACCAGAAATGCTTTTCTTTTTTTATCTCCCCTAGTGGCTTCCTACAGGGGTTAGTTCATCTCCTTGAAAAACAACAGCCCTTCAGATGTAGTAAATCGGTGTTCCCCCACAGCCTCATCAGTAAGGCTTAAATACACCTTCATTGACCACAAACCAGGATTATGTATATGATGTCATTTGGCAATATGCTTTAATATGATTAAACTAATAATATTTATAAACAATAAATACATGGGTTTAACACAGCAAAATCTTCCCAAATACCCCCTGGATACACACAGACCTGGTTGAGAGTCACTGTACTAGACTATAAAATCTAGTTTGAGATTTCAGTGTCTCCAAAGTTTCTATCCCTATCGTTCCCCTTTCTCCTTTCTGTTCAGGATTACATAAACCCGTGCAACACCCTGTCACTGGCTTAATGTTTTAAAATAAAAACACATGACATCATCATCAGCAGCTGCCCCACAATATTTTCAGGGTCTGTCAGTTGCTGTGGTGATGTCTATGTCATGTGCCCGAACTGGCCCCCTTTCAGACATTCATGTATGCACGAAATAATGACACACGCGCACACCAGCAGGACCCAGGTGTCCCCTGCTTTAATTTGCCACTCCCCACAGTCCACGCTTCATCTTGTACTGGGTGCACCATGTTGAAAGAATGACCCGTGTGCTCCTGTGGGACTCGTCCATGTGGAGACGGCAATCTGCAGTCCTTTGATGGGTGGACAGGAAAATACGAGTCACTGTGGAAGGGAGATGTCTGTCTTTTTATTCCATCACATCACCTCCCCCAACCTATTCTTCCTCTCTCTCTCTCTTTCCCTTTCTCTCTCTTACTTTCTTTTTTATTTTCTCTCTCTCCCTCTCTTCCGCTTTATGTCTCTCTGCCTCTTTTTTCCCTTTCTCCCAACACTAAAGCCAGGAAACATCTGTAACCTCGTCTATGGGCAGCGTCTGTAGGTTTCAGAAATTTCTAGGGCTGCTCTTGGACTCTGTAGCAAGAGCCAATCAGGAAACTGTTAAAAGTGCTGAGGCCGGAATACATTGTAGGAAACGTTTTCTGGAGAAGCTCTGGTTTGTCTTTTAAAAAGATTCTCCATGCGTCCCAGCTGGACACATCGGTCTCATTTGTTATGCAGCGTGCGGCGGTTTAATTGGTTATTGAGTTTGCTGAGGTCATTTCTATAGCTTAAGAGCCCTGTCAATCAAAGAGTCAATCCATCTCTCTGCTTTGGTGTCGCGGGACTTGCGATCAGCGTTTGTGATCTACATGACACAGCAGTTTTCTCCCACAGGACAAGATCTGGACATCTGGCAGTGGAAACACTGAGCGCCTTAAACCCGATTGTGATTCACACTTACTTTGTATACCAGCCTGGATTCCAAGTGTTCCATCCTCAATATAATGAGTTGCAGGTTGGATAATCGTTGCACGGCAACACTGGAGAGTCCACTTAACTGCCCACTTTCTCTCTTTTTTAATGAGCCAACATTATGTTCTGTATATTTTAATGCTTTAGATATGCCTGTGTGGTTTCATTTAGGGGCCGGTCGATGCCTTTTCATTGTCTGTTGATTGCGTTGGAGCCGAGATGGAGGGATTTTTATGGCAGCTTTGTAGTTACTTCATCAGTCATGTGGCTAGAGAAAACAGGCCCTCAGCTCTCCTGTTCTCACATACGGTTACACCCATCAGATTGCAGAGCTTTTGGGAAAACAATTGTCGGAGTAAAGTCATTTTACAAATTGAGAAAAAGATACAGTACCCTTGCGATAATAATAATAATGTGTTCTTGGTAGCTAAATTACCGAAAAGAAGCTGCAACACAAAATATGGAATGTATGACTCATCTCGTTTATAACTGTACAAAAACTATTTAGTACAAGAGTGAGCAGAGCCAAGGTGGCTTTCCCCAGCCGACTATATAAAACACCTCCACACTGCCTGATACCTTTGCATAATTTTAAGACGCACTCTGCAATGAAAGCCGTTTTGTTTTTAAAAACTTTACAAGCATGAAGGTCACACTTATTGTAAAGTGTATCGTAGAGTGATGAATAGATCTTACGTCTGAAGTAGATTCGTAATATTTAAAGGGACAGTACAAGTCGAGATAATTTTCAAGATACTTAGCATAATATTTCGTATTTTTTCGATGCGTCAAATATAACCAAACGTAATTACTTTACCAAACTTTTTAACGCTCGTGAAATGCCACATGGTGATGTAAATGAATGCGTGTATTTGAATGAACCGGAAATGAATGAACCTCTGTCTCCATTTTTGCCTTTAAGATTCAAATCAGAGATGCTACGAAAATATTTTTGTCCAAACACTGTCACCGTCGCTGTTACCAAGAAGGGTGTGAATGAAGTGTCATTCCGCAGTCTTTAGTAACATAATGACCAGCTACAAAGTGTATGAAATCTATTGTGGTATTCAAAATGCTGCTCACTTCACAAAGAGATGGTCAGGCAATGAGCTGGGGTTTCCTTCCTTGATGTGTGTGTGTGTGTGTGTGTATGAGCGAGAGCTATTTATTTGTTTCAATGTGTAGTAAAGCAAACTGCCCATCACTCTCAATAAACTCTATGGGCAGAAGCTTCACCAGAATTCCACCCTTACCAGGAAGACAGCCCTAGGTGACCTCCTTCTGATGCCCCCTCCCACTTCCCACCATAACCCGCTGACTATATCACAACAGACATCACAGACTCTGCAGGACCCCTTTCAACAAATCAGCATTCTGCTCACAGGGTAACAGTAAACTGTGTATGAGCACGATCAGTCCATGTAATGGTTATCACCCTATTATAGTGAATAGTAGATATGTCATTAATGTTCAGCTAGAACTCTTACATCATCCTTGACAGTTGTACCCCACCCCCGAACTCTGCTCGAATAATCGTCCACTCCGATTGGTCCGCCACAGATTACCATTGGGTCGCCAACTGTCAGGAGCTCAGCAAAGCCTCTGTTTTTTGTTATTGTAAGAGACCATCCATAATTCTCAGCTTCTACAGTTTTACCGTATTAACAGGCCTTCATATAGCTGTCTGGGACAGAAGCCAATTATTTTCATGCTAGTAAACAATAGAAGGTCAGAGGAAACCGGAAAACCCTACTGCGCCATGGCGATAAGGCCCGATTCACTTCCCAGCCTCTTGGGAGCCAAAGGATTCTGGCTTTAGATTCAGTTTAGTTCATTTTTTAGCGGGTCTTATTTTTATTTCTGAATCCGTTTGACTTCTACACTGTGGCGTGGAGTGATTTGTTTTTTTTGTAGTTCTGCTGGACAGACATCCCAGAAGCCTCTTTTCATGCAAAATGTTGTAGCATAGAAGGATTAGTAACCAATCAGAGCACGGCGTTCAGCTAATTTCTTTAGAGCTTGCATCGAAACGGCGCTAAAACAATGACAATTGTCTGTGTGTGTTTAACCTTTTATATACTGTAGGTGAGAGGGCAGAATTGAAGTCGAAACGCCAATATCGTATCAGAATTAATTAAAAGTGGAGACTTCTCGGCGTCACGGAGGGCTTCTGTGAATAGACTGACGAAAATAGTAGCATTGCCAGGCGACTGTTATTGCAGCTGCTCCCATAACTTCAGTCTGCATGTACATAGATCATGGTATTTACATGGGCAGATGCTCTAATACTGGTTGTTTGTCATCCAACACAATGTGTGTAGCCTGTAGTGTAATATGATTGATAGCCAAATGATTGATGGATTCACTCTTTGTTAACACTTACCATACTTATAATCTGTGCATGGGCTGTCACACAAACAACGCACTGTAATATTGTTCGACTCAGTGGAGTAAAAACAGAAAATAAGCCTTCTGTTATCAGTGATTTCTACTGCTGTCAGCTGATATTTTATGTTGCTTGCATGCAAGGAGAAAGAATTCCATCACTTCGTATCAGTTCCAAACGCCATCAATTGTAAGAACATGGTGCATGACACTTCACCTGAGTAGTGCTACAAGTAGTAAAATACTTTGGGGTTGCTGCGGGTTCATGTAAAATAATATGCATAGAAATATCAATAGCTTTAACAAGATGACACATGTAATTAATTAAGAAGTTGGCTTGTGCAGTACTGAGGCAGGGTTGGAGTAGTTAGTTCCTGCTGAAGACGTAAGCATATGTTGTGTTTTGGATGCTGTTATGCTTTTGTTACTAGCCTAACTTTCTTGGTCGGCCAAGCTTAATCAGAAAGGGTATGCTGGTCAATTCGTTTTACAAACCAGGTTTTACTGGTAAATTGTTTGGTTGTGCTGGTCTACCAGCAGGACCAGAACGAACCAGCCTAGACCAGCATGGAAATTGATACTAGGCTAGGCTGTACTGAAAAATGCTTTGTCTTATGAGATTTATTACTATTGGTCTAAATTAAATGGTTTTATGTTGGGATTAAAATAGGATTTAATTTGAATAAATCAACCTGACTTTACTAGGTTACCAACAACAGTAATTTTTTAAGAAATAACTCCTTAAGGTAACAACAGCACAACAGAGGTATTTGTTTTTGTGGAAACCTTTTTTTTTATTGTAATAAACAGGAAATTTACTCCCCAGGTCCTCACATAGCTGAGCTGTGGAATTCTGTGTTTTGACGCATGCTTGAGACAACATTTACAGTAGAACTGTTACTTACATTGTGATTCTCTGTGTTGTAGGAACAACAGAGCGTGTCTGCTTGATTCAGGGCACTGTAGAGGCACTCAACAGTGTCCATGACTTCATTGCGGAGAAGGTACGGGAGATGCCTCAGAGCGCTCAGAAAACAGAGCCGGTCAGCATACTTCAACCACAGACCACCGTCAACCCTGACCGTGTCAAACAGGTGAGGCCTCGTTTCCTCCCAACATTCTCAAGACATTGACTAATGTTCTCTAAAAGTTCCCTCAAAGTTATTTAAAACATTCTTGCAGTAACTTTGGTGGAATGTTTTTTCACCCGAATAACATTATTTTAACCAAACAGTAGCATTAATACAACGTTTAAAAAATGGACAGTTCCTATAACGTCCAAAATAACGTTTTTAACATTTTAATTACTTAATAGAAATGTTAGGGAAACGTTCCCACAACCTAAATTGGTTAGCTAGGCTCACCCTGCCTATTTCCTGTTTCTCTCCTTTCCTGTTTCCTTCCCATCTCTGTCGTTCTAAAACACGTGGAAGAGAATGTGAATTTACTGTGTTCTCTGTACAAATCAGATTTTTGTTAGTTTTAGGTGAAAACATGTATGCTGAGGGTGACCATGAGGGTATCAGCACTGCCTCATTGTTTTTTTTATCATAAACTTGTCTAATAACTTCATAAACAGCATAAATACTTTACAGGATAAAATGAACTATTAGGAGAGTCATTTTGATGAACGCTGTTAACTCAGTCACACTTGTTTTGGCATTTGCGTAACGAGCAAACGAACTCTCAAAGATTCAGAGGGTGTTTCAATTAGACAAGCCATTGATTGCACACTGGGTATCTGTTTAAGAGATTATCGCCACTGGTCACTCCATTATTATGGTCCATTGATTTTCAGGACCCTGCATTGTTGTCATCCACAACAGTGATTCTTCAATAAATCACCCTTAGGACAAAGAGGGTGTAGGCTGTATTCATGAATTATTTACAGCGTGCTGCCTATTTCTGTTCTTTAATTTTTAGTTAAGCTCGTCCATTAAGGCGCGTGTCCCTTTGTGCTTATTGAGCAGTCTCTGTGAAGACAGGGCCGTAACCTGAATTCCTGGAACATAAGTTCAGTACTCTCACCCCTGCAGAGTTCCGACCTAATTATTTATGCATGTAATTATAGGGCTTATCAGCGCCGCAACACACCTCTCCTCAGTCTACACTATTTGTCTCTGGAACAACACAACTGCAAGATCGTTCTGCATTCTGCTGCAGTTTGAAAATCAATACTGTCTACAGTGCTGTGGAGAAAATACACATTTTCAGAAATAAAGATAAACGATTGTGACAAAGCTAACGTTCCGTTAAGCATGCTTACCCAGCTGACACGTTTGGATTGTAAGAATGTTTCCAAAATTACGTAACAGAAATGTTTATTTTTATAATTCCGGGAACATTCAAAACGACCAGTTTTTTAGATGTTGTATTAACGTTATTCAAACATTTTTTAGGGTCTGTTAGTTGGGTAGGCCAAACATATATACATCAGATTGACCAGGCTGTTTAAAAAAACGTGGCTTAAACAAATTCGAATTTATGTTTTGTTAAGTTGTTTTGTTTAGAATTTTGTTTAGAATTGTGATTGGTGTGGTTGGTGGTCATGTGATCTTGTCTTGCCTTAGCATTCCTTTGCAATTGTCAGCACAAGTGCAGCTGTTGTGGCATGTATCTCATTGCAGTTCACATCAGGGAACAGACTGATAGAGAGATAGAGGGCGAGATTTTAAGTAATATTAAGCAGCAGCTGCTGTTCTTGGGTACAATAATCGCTCAGCCTGCAACCAAATGGTCAGAGCAGGGCTGTGGTTCACGCCTAACTAAATCCAAAAGCTGCCCTTCCACGCCCACCCACGACACAGGAAAGCTGATCATCTTTATGGCTTATTGTTACAGACAGTGTTTAAGTGAAGTGAAGTATCAGCCGGCAGTGGCTTTCTTTATTCAGCACAGGTTTCCTCTGATCTTTCCTGTGCACAGCACTGCCGGCTTCCCATATCCTGTTTTTCCCATCCTTACAGGAAACAGGCCATTAATGCACAGGAAGCTAGGAGTCCCTAATGTTGCCTATTGGTAGGCACAGGAATACACAGCGAATCATTTTTGTCACTGTGGGGACGGCAGAGTAATCAGTGCACTTCTGGAATACCCATCTTAC
>JAZGTJ010003463.1:0-24707 GCA_036877575.1 Botia almorhae | reverse complement strand
TACCAACGGTACCAATAAAATGTTGGACATATTGTTACATTGTCCACATTTTTGTTATAGACATTAATATAATAGTAAGACATCAATACTGTTAAGTTGTAGAAGTCTGGAAATCACAGTGACCAAAAAAATCCTAAATTAGTCAAAACTATCTTTGTTTTAATAGTAGTCGCACTTTGTACATTCTTAACAATCTTTATGGGGTGTTTAGCTTGGGTGCTTTTCCAGCAGTTTTAAAGTAATTTTAAATTTCTTACTACACTGTAAATATGATATGCAATTGTTCCCCAATCTAGTCTGGTTAATTTAGTCATTTAAAAAATATTTTTGATTGGAAGGTCATTTAGAGAAAAAAATCATATATTATTCATATATGGATCTTCAAACACACCGTATATTTGTTTACTAACCTAATTTTAGCAAAGATAAAAAATATACATGAAAATATACATGAATGTGTTGTCAGGTAACTTACAGTATCTGCTTTGTGTGGCAACATCCACATCAGTTAATTGTATTCAAATATTTGTGTATGTAATGACTGAATCAAAAATCAAAGTTTTTTTAAAGGCTTAGATCAAGTGGAACTAGACTCTTCCCAGCTAACAATTTTGGGTTGTAAGAACGTTTCCCTAACATTTCCATTAAGTAACAGAAACTTTAGAAATTTTATTTTGAATGTTCTAGGAACATTCAAAATGTCCAGTTTTTTAAACATTGTATTACTGGTACTGTTTGCTTATAAGAACAGTTTTTAAAACGTTCCACTAACAATTTATGAATAACGTTTTTGATATATATGATAAACAACATGCCAAAACGTTCTACTAACTTTCCGAGAACGTTCCCCGTTAGCTGGGTTAGTGTAACAATTGCAGGTTACCACTTCTCACAGTATACATTCAGATACAACAGGTGTATCAAGAACTTTGACCGGTACTGTACAGATACTGTACATTTTGTACAATTTGCTAGATAAAAGATGTTCGACTGCATGTTTTACCCCTCCCCCCTCCTATCTGCCTCCCTCTGCATGTGCCCCGAGTTGCAGCTGAGTGGCTGAGGAAGGCAGTGGGGTAATAACATGGAGTAAATGAATGATGATGACTCTGCATGTTTGCCTGAGGCGGTCAGACAGCACTATTGGGATAGAAATCCCTCTTGCATGCTCATGTGGGACCGTCTTCCTGCAGCTTATTCCTGCGGCATTTAATGGAGCCCCGTGCTGTTAATATCCAGCGTCGTTCACCCAATAGCTGTAGACACATTTGATCACTAGGTTTCAAGTAGAATGGCTGTTTGGAGTGGGTTAGAGGACATTGATCTTCATTAAGGAGAGAGAGTGGAAGCTGGAGAGGAAAGGGATAAGGGAATCAGAAGGATGAAAACGCCTGAGGTGCTGTTGTCCATTGGCACAGATGGACCGTCCAGTATGTCATTAGAGCCAATATGCTGTGTGTTTAACAGGTGGCAATGCACTCACTGTCAGGCCCTGTTCACTGAACATTCTTCACGGTATCTAATGCTGAAGCTGAACTGGTCTGAAACCGGATCGTGTGACGCGTGTGTGTATGCACCCTCCCGGCTGACAATTTTAGGTTGTTGGAACGTTTTCCTAACATTTCCATTAAGTAACAAAAACAGTAGAAGTATTGTTTTGAAGGTTCTAGGAACATTCAAAACCTCCATTTTTTAGATAATTACCGTATTAACGTTATTTCTTGGTTATGAGAACATTATTGAAATGTTTTTAATCCTGTAGTTTTTAAAACGTTTCACTAACTACTTAAGAACAATGTCTTTGTTATATGGCATATAATATTGCAAAAATGTACTACTAACATTACTGCACGAACGTTTTTGATAGCTTTGAGAGAACTTTCATGACAATACATGAACATTAGTCAACGTTCAGAGAACATACCTGTTAGCTGGGCAATGCTAAGAGATGTCCTATAATGCTTTTATGGATGTTTAAGCTTGCTGCTTTGGCCCTGTTTGAGAATAAGTGGGGACGCGTGTTTGCTGCGTCTTATAACTGAGATGATTATGATTTAATAAAGAGCTGAAGAGAACGTCGTAGCCCTGCGGCAAACATGCCAAATACTACAACATGCTCAATCTACAGAGCAAAGCTAATCACAGACTCGGCGTTCGGATTTCTGCACTTGTTCACGCTTATATACTCAAAGCCGTGTCTATAATGTTACACAGGCTAAAGTCGCATTAGGTAACATCAATTATATGCAATTATCTGTACGTTAAATGATAATCAAAACATTCTGCGTCGCGTTTATGTCAGAGGATTAATTTTCCAACCAAAGCGAGTAATAACAGTATATTCTCCTCCATAATTCCATAATGAGTGTATTTGCATTTTAATGCATCAACATAAATTAGCGCATCTTTTCATCTTTGAGCAACGCCAGGGAGTGAACCAAAGAAAAACAAACTCCTTTTCTTATTTATTTAAATTCGTATCCCAGCGTTTCGTAGGTCTCGTAAAAAACGACACATCTCCCGAGACCCTCTAACAGGCATAATTGGAACGTACAAAATAAAGGTGTCGTGATTGAGTTTTAGTTCACGAGTGTGAGGCAATATTTTAAGTGCTTGCGAACGCCATCATTTCTCTGTGGTTTTGTGTATTGTGGCAGAGCTGTGTGGGTCTCTGATTATCTGTTTAATTTTCCAGCCCGTCCCCCTCCTCTGAGTTTTCTTTGATTGGGTATGATTTGAAATGTCTTCGTTTACAAACCCAATTCGTAATCCCACAGTTGTTTTGCCAGCAGCCTGTTTGGCATAAGTTCACTGTTTTATGTGGCACGTGCACGGAAACATTGAGTAAGTGAAGTAAATGGAGAATGTCAGTCAACCGAGAGCTATTGAAACTACACAAACAGCTGTTATGTCTTCCAAATATATTAACCAGGGCTGTGAAGTACTTGAGTAATTCTATTCATTCTCTGTACTTGGGTCTTATTTTAGGCAGTTTGTATTTACCGTGAGCAAAACACATGAATACTTCACCTAAATACTATAAGATAAATAATATAGTGTGTAATCCTTTTCATTCTATATATAGAATAAAAAGTATATATACTATATATATATATATCCTATTTTATATATATATATATATATATAAACACACACAGAGAGAGAGAAGAGAGAGAAAGATAAATAGATAAATAGAAAGATCGATTTTTTATCGTTATATCGTTATAATGTCTAGTGAAATATGTCTTTCTTGTTAAGCTAACATGTCTTTGAGTTTTACTTAACTGTTAATTTAAAACAATGACATCATGTCAGTGTTAAATGTAGTTTATACTTGTAAACTAATACTAACCTAGTCAGAAAAATGGATCGGATTTGCTTTTTAAAGTTTGTGCAGTAGCACAAGCAAAAATTTTAGCTTTTTACTTTTAAATACTTAGGTACATTTTTAAACTTTTACTAAAGCATATTTTTGGTTGGATACATTAACTTTAAATTGAGTAACATTTTGACAGCGCACACCGAGACGGTGTGTTTTACACCCCTGCCGTGAGACAAGAGGAAGATAAACACAAAAGGAAGCACAGCCATTACTTCTCAATAATTATTTGTTTAATAACAAATTTAGTGTTTCTTGTAGTACCTCAGAAGTCTCCTCATAGACCTCTGAAAACACTCTGTTGACAAGATTCTGTAAACAGCTTTGATCTTTCACTTTCTTCATCTTTCAAAATCCTCTCATGGTAAGTGCTTTAAAAACAACCGTCAGATGTGTTGCAAACACTTAACAAGATCCATTTAAAAACACTCGCAAATACTTGATTTCTGTAATTTTAGGGCAGCTCAGCGGTCTCCGGGTGGATGGCCTTAGAAACCTCCAATAGTAATTTGATACACTGCATAACCCGAAGTATGTGGACGCCCTCTTCTAATTAACAGGCTTGGCTATTTCAGCCACACTCATTACTTAGACTCTGTCCCCAATGAAGCACTTGACGTTCTCCTGCGGTCTCGTGGACCACCGATGGCCGCGGTGTTCTCGTACCTGGGAACTGCAGGGCGTCCCGTTTGTCATTTCGTGGTTTCAGAAGGGTGCTCACGAGGTGGGCCAGATTTCGGATGAATTGGCTCGTCGCCCCATCGCTCAAAATCGCTTTGACCTCCCTGATGTTTTTCTATCTGAATGGGAGTGAAGCCCTGCAGTTATGTTCTAACTAATGAATAGCTTTCACAAAAGACTGGAAGCTTTTGACTAGCATCAAAGCAGGGACCACTTCTCTATTCATGCCCCTGGCTTTGAAAATTCATGTTCAACATGCACACACGAGTGTGTTACTCGGACGTCCACATAGTATACGTTATGTTGTGTATTTTAGACAGGGCGAATTGTGAAAGACTGAATTGTCATGTTTAGTATTAATATTGTGTGTTTTTGTGTGTTACAGAGGGTATGTGTAGTTGCCCTTATGTTCTTACCTTATGCTCAGGTGCTGATGAGCTGCTACGTTCAACCTGCACCGCATTGTGTTCTCCTTTCAAGCTGTTCCGTAGAGAAACATCACATGGCAGCGGCAACCAGCTGCCCAAACCCCTGCGATCTTTCCGCAAGCCCCTGGAGCTGTCAGGAGGCGTCCTCTGCAAAGCTCACTGAATCCACCTGTGTTTCCCCACACAAAGCTTGTGTACTGTTTCACTGAGACAATCTGTTGATAGAGCTTATAACTCTATTCAACAGGAGCACGGTGTTGCATTGAGTTTATTTGGGCTGGAAAAAACGAAGGTTAGCACGGCTCCGTGGAGCTCCAAGCTGGTGAAATTGTGTAACCTTGGAGCGTGTGCAAATTTCGTGCTGCGCGCGCATTTGCAACGCTGGCACGCCGAGTTATTATATTTCTCATTTCTTGTGCACTCGGGGAGCGTTTTGAATATGTTAGTTGTTGGCAGGGTTAGGGAGTTGCTGTCGCTGGCATTTTAATGGGGTGTGTCTCTTGGGGGGGGCAGTATGGCAGAGCGTGCACGATCTGGCCCCACACGCACACACACACGCTTCTCATTCCTGAAAGCACGGCCAGCCAGTCGTTTCGTTCAGTACACATGCAAACAGAATTAAATATCGCTGAAATGCAAGGTAGAGGAAATGAGTAAAACTGAGAACAACTGGAGATGAGGAGAAGGGAGCTACACAGAAGATGAGAGGCAGAAAGAGAGCGTGTCAGGGGCAACAGTCACAGCACACGCATGCTGCGAGGCAGATCATCAGTAATAATTGCAGAACATCTTTTCGAAACGGCTTTGTGTTTTCTTTGACTCCGTCTCTTGCAGTGAAAATCATTTAGCCTCCGGGCCGGGGCTCAGCAGGAGAGAGAGAGCAATTAGAGAGAGAAGGAGACTGACAAGAAGATAGAGAGAGAGGGAGAGAGAAAGGAGAGATAAGGACACAGGTGAATGATAAAGGAAGTTGCAGAAATGATGCTGAGATGTGGGGTGGAGACGAGCAGCAGGATAGGCAGCTGAGATGAAGGATGGATGGATGGATAGAGGGGTTAGGAGTGAGAAGATGTCGGCAAGTTGGTGCCGTAGAACTAATGAGCTCTCAGATGCGTGTGAGAGTGGAAGGTCAACACAGAGCAGTTACACAGTAGTGTTCAAACAGTCTAAAACTGCTAGTAAAATACTTCAGTTTTGTGTTTTTTTAATAGTTAATACTTTAACAATCTGTAATACTGTTTAACATAAACTATATTATCTGCACACCAATTCAATGCAGTTTAAATTAACTGAAAATTTGCATACATTTCAGTTTTTTGTATATTTAGTAGCACAAAAATCCTAACGTGTTCAGTGTTGATTAAGTACTTAGAAATACAATTAAAATAGATTTTAAATATTTCTTACCTGTTTCACAACACGAACTTTCTTTGATTCCATTTTTTCAAAACTCTAAAACTCTTAAACTTTAAAATAGATTTTAAACCCTAGTTTTTCAGTGTGGTCTGTATGGACTGCAGACGTTTGGACTGCACTGTACATAGTTATAATAGTTAGTTATTATAGTTAGTTAGAGTTTCAATTGTTATATGTTAGCACTAAGGCTTTTTTAAATGACAGGGTTTGTTGCGACTGCCTCGAAGTCTTTTCAGCGGTGCTGCATTTATCTGTAAAACAGAGAGAGAGAAAGAGAGAGAGAGAGAGACGCATAGAAAAGAATTGAAAAAGTGAGCCGGTGCATAGCAAACGAGGAGTAGGACGCACAAGAGAGGGAGGGCGAGAGAGAGCGCGTGGTTAAATACCATTTTATTATAAACCCCTGAGGAGAAAAAATTCAAATGTTTCTGTCCTGAGAGTGGGAGCTGAGGGGGGTGGGGGTGCTGAGGGGGCTGGGGGAGGATGTGGAGAGTCTATTATAAGTGAAATTCAAAAAGAACATGTCTTAGCTATTCTCTGCTGCTCTCTTCCTTTATTCCCTTACTTCCTCTCTCTGTATATCTTGCGAATCAAGATAACGCCACGCACACGCTAGCAGATCAGGGCTGTGCGGTTCCTGTTTCCCACACTCCTCTTCACTTGTTAAAATGAACTTGGTTTGATGGCTCAAACAAGCCGTGTTATCAAATTTTCTGACTCCTGACTAACTTGAGTTTTATTCTCCATCTCATAACAGAAAGAGTCGAGTAAGTAATATATATGAATATAGTAATATAACTTAACGTTACTGCAAGAATATTTGTATTTTTTTTAAATGTATTTTTTAATTTTCAACTTTGAAAGTACTTTTAAAGAACGTTAGCCAACATTTTGAGAACATAGCTGGGACTTTAATATTACCCAGTGTTCTGATTGGATGAATTGTGGCTGTAGCCAATTAGCTGTAATTGTATCGCATCACGCGGCAGTTTTGCGTTCCATGTTGACGGACAAATTGCCTGTCGCTGGAAACTTTCTATTTTCGCTGGAACATGGTGTGAACAGTTCAGAGTTCAGCTCCAGTGACACAGTCTAGACACCAGAAATTAAACACCTCGCAGGTTCTTTCATGTCTGCATAGAATAAAAGCTTTTGAGGTGCCCATTGTCAGTGATTTGCAGCTGGGGGACTGAAGGCTTTGGTCATGCTCAGACACAGAATTGGCTGTGATGAGGGTCAACTCATGATTATGCATAGTCCAGTGTGAATACAGAGCGTGACCTTGAGCTAATATTTATTCTGTGCCCTCCCGGCTGAGGCCGGCCGTCCGCTCTACTTAACCGTGCCTGTTGCCCCCGACTAAGAGCCGCTCCACTGAAAGGAAGAAAAAGAGAGAGTGAGATGAAAAGAGATTATTAGACAGGGAAATGCCCGGAGGGGAGAGGGGGGGTCTGACCTTTACCCTTTCGTACTGTCAAAACATGAATTTACAAAGGTGCAGACTAATGCATTTATGAATGACTACAGTACACGTGCATTTTTCAGATATGCATCTACAATAACAGACCGCATGCTCCGAGGTACATAATCAATATTATGGTGGCTTGTAGCCTGAGGCTACAGTCCCAAAAAATTTTTAAACACCCCACGCAAGAGTTGCAAAATGTCAGTATAATTTATTCAAAAATAAGTGAACAATGACAATATGTGGAAATAGAATTAAAATCAATTTTTAATTGCGTAATCATAGAATTAGCTTACGTTTAGGCTTAACAAGCAACATAATAAAATATTGCTTCTTGTATTCTGTTGAGCTTTAGAGATGTCAAAATTACCGCATGTTCCGGACTGCTAAGGTTTGTGATCTGTGCTCCCTACGCCCCTTCTACTTCAAAGTCTTTTCCCCTTTACACAGAAAAGGGCATGTGATGACCACTTTCAAAGGGACAGCGCCCTTAGTTAAAATAAGCTTAAATCAACATTTCTCCAGGGACAGACGCTTGCTATTTTTGAGGTGCGCAGCACTTTATATGCAAAGCGTCTTGGAAAAGTACCAAGTCACTATTGTTTGTACTTTTATTCATAAAGGCTACGCAAAGTCAAGCTCAGAATAATGCAAAAGAGTGCGAGAAAAAGCTGTCTTGTACAGTTTGGTGATGTAGAGTTTTTGGCACCGGATTGCTCATCTTGGCAGTGGTCGACAGAAACATAGAAGTGAGCAAACTGCCCTTTAGACGCACAAAAGAAATTTACATCAGAATCGCTGCCCCTTTTCTGCATATTTGCTTTCTTTTAAAAATAAATGTAAGTATATAATGTTAAAGTATATAACGTTGGTCTCAAATGAGCCCATTTAAGATTCATTTTATAATTCACACACACTTCATAAAAACAACCACATACTCCGCCTCCATATTCCAGCTAATTATGCTAATACAGTCTGTATTTGCATAAACCTGGGTAAAAAGGATGGTTTTGATCATAAATTATGTATGAAGGAGGCTGAGTACAACATCTGTAAATTAAAAAAGTACTTGCTGATTTGCTCGCGGAGTGACCGCACATGTGATTAGCAAACGCGGGCACGAGCGACGCTCGGTTGACGGACGTTGAGTGTTGAGCCAAGCTGAGTCAGATGGCATTACATCAATTTTGTTCCAGCCTGACAAAACCAACACACACGACAGCAACACCTCGGTTCTCAGACTCAGCACCAGCAACTAACCATCACACCCCGACTAACTTGCTGAGGGCATTAGTGTAAGAGTGTGGGTGAAACTGGGCTGCAGTCTGACTCTGTTACAGCATTAAGACCTGCAAGCATGGCACAACTCAACTTGTAAAAGCAACTGCAAGACAGCTTTCTCACTTCTCGAGTGTCTCTTGCAGTGTACATGGGAACGGGGGGTGAATGCATTAAACGTTTAGCGTGTGCTATGTTACTGCACTTCCTGTGTCTTTTTCACTTCTGCCCACAATCTGAGCAAAATTTAGGGCTGCAACAGTACACTAAATGTACGGTTTCTTAGCATAAAATCATACTTTACACAAGCGTATGCACGCAGACATTGTGTTAAGTGTTTTTTTTGGTTGCTGTGTGGTGCATTATGGGATTGAATGAGTGCACTAAATTATGTCCACTGTGGTTTAGGACACCCCAACAAATGGCCCTTTCCTCAAACAGTTCACTATAAAAGCATATAGCTTCAGACACTGCCTATGTTTCTGATCTTAGTTAGCTTGATGATGTCTGATAAGCAGGTTTGAATAAGGGCTGTGAGGAGAGCACTCTCTGTGTCTTTAAGCATTTCTGCTTGTGTTCAGATTAATTTAGAAATAATTGAGTGCTCTCGATGTGAGCAGCTCTATGTATGTTGTGTCTATTAACTATGCTAACCAAATGAGGTACGAAATGGTGTAACTGACGCCCCAGCGCTCGTGGCATGTGGGAAGCAGGGAAAATAACAAGACATGTTTAATTTAGCTTACGCACATGATGAGATATGTAATTGTTTATGCCATTGTGTATAACATACGGGGTGGTTCTGTGTTAACAAGCTTGCCCCCCCTAAATTGTTGGACACCCCCCACTCGGAAAGCGTTTGCAAATGGACCAAGGCCCCCCCCAATTTGTGTCCCCTAAAAGCACAAGTGACCCCTGACTGCTACTGGGGTCTACAACCGCTACGGGTAACATACCCAAAAGCCATGTATCCACTCGGTTTGGTACCGTTGCAAGCATAGCAAAAATGCATTAAAATAGCTATGCGTCATATTTACAGTAAATTGTATCATTGTCATTGTTTTCAGCACACACATCCCTGTTCTGTTTGAATTAGCCTCATTATATAAAACAGCACATGCAATTAAATCACACTATTTGCCGACGCGAGTCATTCATAATGAATTGAAATAAATTGCTCCTCCGCAGACTTGAGCTAAGTCCCAGAGAGGAGGGTTTAAAGACCGACCTCTTGCTATGGTGTCCTCTTCTGCAGAGGCTGGACCGCACTGTGGCGTTACTGTACGTGTCGGTCCACACTGGGGTAAACAGTTTTAATAATGCGCTGCCGTGGATGGGCTGGCAGGGCTGATGTTAATTATGTGTCAGTGGATAGATGAGGGCAGCGCTAAAGCTGTGTCGGTCTCTCAGTCTCTGCCTCTCAGCTGGGCCCTGGGGCTGCAGGTGCAGAGGAGATCGGCTGAGGGATGTGGGGTTGGTTCTAGCTGGAGGCCAGACAGATGGAAGGTCAGTCTGGGTGAGAAGACACAGTCACGCCTGCTCTTAGTCATGCAACAGGGCCAAAAGAAGAGAGCGAGCCAAGCAAGGTCACCTCGTTGTGGAATTCAACAGCACCTGCAAGAAATGCCTGTGAATTTTGCCTGCGCAGAAGCGCTGTCGAATCTGCGGTGTGGTGGTCTAACAGCGATAATATATTGTGTCTTTTGGCTGTGATGTTTTTGTCATTTGAATTATTTTGCAAGACGTGCCCTGCAGTGGTACGCGGTTGTTATTTACATGATTATGGTATTATAAATCTCTGAAAGACATTTTGTTTCATTTGAGGCGCTTAGTTTACTAGATGTCCATGAGCAGTTTTTTATGTTCTACTTTGTCATTTCTGTGAAGTACTCTGTACTTGAGAGCCCTTACACATCGTGGTCATTTCCGCATAGCTGTTTTGTTTGTGCCATTATTTAAACGAAAAATTCACGCCTGTCCGATGTAAAGTAATTCATCTTTTAGATAAACCCGCCCCTAAAAGGCACGTAAAAACAAACTACACTGTGATTGGTCGATCTATACGTCAGTCCTACGGTCTCTTTCGGTCTAAGTAGACGGTTTGTTGGGCAGTATTAGCCGCACTGTGCACCACACCGTTGGCTGTTTAGTCGAGTCTGGCTAGGAAAGACTGCGGAGATGGTCTTGAAAAACAAGTGTGCGAGTCTCATTCAGACGTGAAGCAGGCGAGGATTCTCTCCCATCAGCCTTAAAGCCTTTGATAAGATTTCCTGGTGGCATCACGGGATTGAAACTCATAACACGCTGAGATCTGTGTGTATTGGAGTGTGTGCTTCTGTAATGGTTATGTGTGTAGATGCCTCTGTATCCAGGCCACCGCATTGCTGTTTAGAGCAGTCAAAACCCATTTCACATGATGGCTGAAGTGCCATTTTCTCAAACACTGTTTCTCCCAATTCACGGGCTGCTAAATAAATCTGCCCAGGAAAACACATTCATTAGGTTAATGCACGGATGCAAAATGCATTTTTTTTCCCCCTCTCAATGTTTTATGATTTATTGTGCTGCAGAAATGTGAAATTGAGTATACCCGAATAAGTTATTTAAGTGATTTAGGGGTTGACACTGAATATTTTTTCCTACAGTTCATGATTTATGGTTATTGCAAAAATATGAAATTGAGTATATGAGTATAAGAACATTACTTTATAATATAAGTAATTTAGTTGATTTAGGAGCCCGAGGATAATGCCCCTGTATACAAAGGAAGCCAGGCGGAGTTGTCCTTGGCAAAAAGATTATGTGGCGGAAATTTACATGGCTAATTCGAATGCATATTATGGTCATCTGGGTGTCACTGCATAAATAAGACCTTTTTGACGCTGTTTTGTTTCATGTATAATTCAGCCGCTTTTTAAAATGTCTCTTGTTTTTGGAACAATTGCCCCTCTGTTAAACCCGTATGGATGTGTCGGCTCAGTTCAGCTGTGTAGATAATATTCCTCGTTCAGTGCTGATATTCTAACCTCAGTGGGGCCAAAACTGGTCCGACAGTTTAAATTCATGCCTGTTTTTTCCCACACATGTGGTCAGTCATTTGCTTGGCAGTGTGAAGAGGGTCTGTGCCACCATGCTGTGTGTCTGTCCTTGAATCCGTGTGTGTGTGTGTGTGTTTCTTGTGAGCTGTGTCACCACAGTGGTGTTTTGTGTGTAAATCACTTTAAGTGTCGGTGGAGGTCATGTTGATTAGGTCAGGTCCAGGGACAGAGGAACATGCTCCTCTGATTCCCTGTAGCTCCACAGAGGGGATTCTCCTTTTCTTTCATCATCTCACCATCGCCAGCCTTAACGATAGCAGCAGCTTCATTAAGGGCCTCGTTAAGCCCTGTCGTTAAGGCGGGTCATTAAGGCCCTTCGTTAAGAACCTCGGCTCGGAACGACAAACTGCTGGCAGGCTTGACTGACCGAGAGCTCAAGGCAGAGTTAATGGATGGAATCAGGAATTCCAGAGTCCCAACACAGCAACGACTTTATAGGTGCCTGCCACCCTAGCAACGGCCCCCGACACCTGGGCTGGCAGCTGTGTAGGTATTTGGCAGCTAGAAACCTGAAGCTCTTGATTGGTTACTCGCTGAAGCTAAACAGGATTAAGACCGGTCAGTGCTTGGATGGAAGACCTATTCGGTAAAGCAAATTTTAAAGGTAATTATAAAAATCAATTTGATATTTAATTCTTCTTAGCTTTAAATAACCTTTTGAAGATTTTTGTAGTTAACATTGCTTTCTTTAGTTTGATGCTAGCTTTGCGACACCATGTCCTAACCAGACATGTACTATTTCTGTCCGCACAGAATGTAAAAATACTAAGTGACGAGACAACCAATCAGAACACATTTTTATGTTTTAAATACAGCTGTGTGATGCAGGAGTTTGGACCAGTGAGATTTCACTTGGGGCGGGGCTACCCAGCACAATGCAATGTCTCTTGTCTTGTTTCCTGTTGCAGTCGTGCTTGGGACAAAAACGTTTAAAGGGCGTTCACACTGAATGTGATTTGCCGCGACAAAGCGACCAAACGTGTTTATTTTCAACACGAGAAACAGAGACGTTTGGTGATGCAACAGAGATAAATAGAGTTCAGCTTTACGCAAAACCGCAGTGACACGATGTAGCGACAACCAATGGGAGTGAAGGTCGTGATCATGTGACTGGCTGCCTGATACAGTTGACTACAGTAGTTGAGTAATAATGTGCACTAGCAAGCAACAGTGAAGCGGCCACTGTCTGTGAGAACCTCGCTGTACCCATCGATACAAATCTTGTGGTATTCAGTATTACGGTAGTTGTCTCTTCCATTGTACGGGTAAAGTAGAAGAGATGACTGTCATAACATTAAATCCAAAAATATTTGTACCAGTGAGCTAAGTGTAAAGTACTTCTCTAGAGTTTTCCCCCATCACCGCCCGCTGTGTGACAGGGAGTTCTCTGGAGAAACACAGCGACGCAACCACATGTTGTGCTTCGGAATTTAGCCGCTAAAAGCCAATGAATATTCTGATTCCAAAATATCCATTTTGATTCCATTGAGTGAACACGCTCGGCTCTCTCCACGCTTGGATGGCTAAAAACGTCGCATACACTCCCATTTGTCTTCCAAACTTGCAGCGTGGCACTTTTGTAGAAGTTGCGCTGTTATGGGGTCTTTTTAAGCAGCCGTATTCTGTCCACGTAGACGTGGTAATGAGGATGAATGCTGATGCGTTGGCCACACTCTTCCCTCCGAGCGTCACGCGCGCCCTGTGCAGCCCAGCCTTTGTGCCATTACGGCACGCCACACGGAGGCTGCTTAGCTGTAGACTACCACTGATTTAATAACAAGACTCCACCCTTTAATCAATGCTCTGCGTATGAGTGCTTCACGCAATGCTGTGTGATCATTACCGTCCATCTGTACCGTCTGTGAAGAAACCACTGAAGTCATCATCCGTCACCCCAGCCAATGTTCTCTAAAAGTTGTCTCAAGGTTACCAAAATGTTTTTGCAGCAACATTAGTAGAACATTTTTAACATTATGTATCAGCATACATATCATTTGAATAATGTTCTTATAACCAAGCAAAAATGTTAATACAACGTCTAAATGACTGGACATTTCGAACGTTCCTAGAAATTCCAAAACGCCACACTCAATGGAAATGTTCAGGAAATGTTCTTACAACCTAAAGCTGTGTAGACAGATGTCTGTGTTTCTAGATTAATCTTGTGTTTGTGCCCTGATTGAAGTAAATGATTGATACACTTTATCTTTAGATTAGCTTGTATAGTAGTGATTTCTCCTCTATTGACCTCTATATAATACTATATAGTGCACTATATAATCTTCAGTATTGGTCTTTTGCAGCCATTAGTCGTTGTTTTGTGCTGTCAGTCTTTTTTAATCCCTCGGTCTCTGTTTTCTTCTATCTCGCAGCTTCACACGGACATGGACAGAGGTGATGGACGTACTAAGTACGTGCTGCGGGGCGAGGGGGCGGGGTCTGTTTTCGTGATTGACGAGAAGACAGGCAACATCCATGTTACCAAGCCCTTGGACAGGGAGGAGAAGGACGAATACCGGCTGATTGCCACGGCAACAGACAGTCAGACAGAGCGTGCCCTGGAGCCTTCCTCCCAGTTCATCATTAGAGTGCAAGATATCAACGACAACCCACCTGTCTTTGAAGACGGCCCCTACAGTGCCACAGTCCCCGAGATGGCAAACATAGGTACAGAAAGGAAACATATGCTCATTCCTGCTAGACTGCTTCTTCCTAATGTCAATAATATTTGCATAATGCAAGATAAAGATTCTCGCTGAGCCCATAGGCGTAGATATGGGGGGGGGGGTTCTGATAGCTCGCTAGTTCTGCAAGTGATGTGGAACTTTTAACGATTGCTCATTAAAGCGTTAATGGTTTCTGAAATTAATAAACAGAATATTTATGAGGCTGATAATATCACAGCAGTAAATAAACGTTCAACCCAAAATGACCATGTAGACGTTTACTTTGTATATTAAAGCGACAATACGTAACGCTTTGGGTTAAAAATGAACAAAACAGTTACTGAGCAAGTACATGACAGATTAGTGTGCCTTCTGTTCATACTGTCTCTAGTAACAGAATATAATATCCACTTGTGAATGTAGCTTCGTAGACTCGGCTTGTTGGTTCTTAAGGCAAAATGTTTAAGGCTCTTGTCGTTTGTAAGCCGCTTTGGATAAAAGCGTCTGCTAAATGAATAAATGTAAAATGTAAATGAGTCATCTGGTTCTATTTCATGGAAAATGTCCGTCTGTAAACAGAAAAAACAAAGATTCAAAAAAACAAAAAAAAGTGAAAGTGAATATATCACTTATACTATATCACATGTCCAGGTTCTGTAGATAGTGCAGCGTTTGTAGCTTGTTCCTACAGTTGTTTAGAATTTAAACTCGTCATCCCACATTAATAAAATAACTGTGAGCACTCTGCAATTTTACGTTTCAAACAGAGATGGCAGTAGAGAGGCAGAAGTTACAGATCAGCACTCAGTACTATACTGCAAAATACAGTATTCATATTACAAACAAATATTAACGTTAATGTGAAAATTCAGAGCACTGAAATATACTAGAAATAATTTAAAGTTAAAAACCTTTTTATTTTATGCGTAAACTGTCCAGATGTGAACATAAATAACCAAAGTACTTTAAATTAAGCTAAAGTAAGTATGGCGCTAATACAATTTGAAATAATTCACGCAGCAATGCTCATTGTTTACGCGTCAGTGACTGTTGAAGCGTTCGAATCAATTTGGTGCTTAAGGTTTGCTGAAACATACTCGCTTTATCCCCACAACATATGTTACCTCCTGTGATTTAAAATGAGGTAAATGAGGTAAAATGAAACCTACACCACTGGCTAAGCCAATGCATAAAAAACGCTGATTCCTAAAATTCATCATACACACTGTCAAATAAAATGCTGAGAAAATGCTCTCCATAATTTGCAGTGTTTAAATGTTAATGACGCTCATTCTGCAAGTAACCTCTTACGTTTATTGATTTTGTGTCTTGTGTGTAGCGGTTCAAAATATTACCCCTCTTCAGCTGTGCTATTTTGTTTTTCTGAAATAAGTTTAATTAATTTCAAAGGATCCCAACAGAAAACAAGATCACAACAAAAATATTCTGTGTTTAGACTCTGACGCGCTGAATTTGAATACGTGAACCCATCGCTGGGGTAAACTAAGCTGAGTTCCATTCAGATCCAATATTCCACCAGTGTGAATGCGATATCAATCTGAATTGTGGCGTGTTTTTTCAGTTCCACTCAGATTGAATATGAATAGATTTCTCTGTGCCAGCGCGTGTTGCATCAACCAAGCAGTCTCGTCTCTTTTTGATCTGCCTATCAGATCGTACATTTACTGTGGAAATCTCTCTCTCCTTCTTTTTCTCTCTTCTCCTACCATCTTCCATTTGCCTTCTGCCGCTGCTTAAATACCTGTGATAGATCGTGTAATCAGACAACACCCTCCCCTCAACCCACAAGCTCTCTCTCTTGGTGACACTGTCAGGCCTTTGATGTTAGAAAACAGCAACAGCTGCTCCCACAATTCCCCCTGTCCCTGGAAGCGTGTGAAGCAATGCCCCATGGGAAATGTAGTTCTCTTTCCATTGTACATGTGTATATATATTTTGACTCCTTAACATGTAACTGACTGTCTTTGATTTATTTGGTCGGGGGAAAAGTCCATATCTGTCAGGAAAGAAGCCGAGATTCGTTACTTGAGGGAATTATGGGAAAGGGCCGCAGCAAGACAGAGAGATTGAGGGAGGGAGCGAGAGGGAATTGGAGAAGGAGATGAAGAGAAACAAACTGAGACAGAGGTGAGAAAGAGAGAAGGTGTGCAGCTGGGGGAGAGGAGAGAGCGTTGTATTCGTCTTACAGCTACGGGGGGGAGAATGATAGAAGATGAGTGGAATCTGTCAGTCTTTATAAAGCTTTCTCCATTTAATGTGCTTGTCCTGTAATGTCCTGTATTCCCATGTTTGTATGTGCTGTATCGATCATCTCTTATTGTTTTTCTTGTTTTATCACTCTGTTTCCCTCTCTCTTCCTCAGGGACCTCCATCATCCAGGTGACGGCATCAGACGCTGACGATCCCACGTACGGCAACAGCGCACGGCTGGTGTACACGCTCGTTCAAGGACAGCCGCACTTCTCGGTGGATCCCCAGACAGGTGTGTGTCGGATTTGTTTTGGAATTGTTGGTTCGTCAGTGTTATTGGTGATCATACTGGATCGATACTGGTGAACCAGTTTTAACATCAAAATTTTTGCTGGTGACCTCAATGGGTATGCAGGTCCACCAGCTAGACCACAATCAAACCATCACTAACCACCATAAACCAACTGGCCTGTTAGTTTTTTTTCCACAGGGGAGGTGCAGATTCTGTCACACTGTAAGGTATGGAGCTTATTGGGTGATTCAGGTTCACTCCAACCAATAGCATTCCCCGATCCTTTTCCCTCGTTTTCTACTCAGTCATTTCCCGTCCCTTTTATCGCCTATACTGTCACTAACATTGACAAAACCAAAAATGTCTCCTATTCTTGCAACCTAAACCACAAAGCCAGAGTTTGTTAGATATCACAAACACGAGTTCTAAAATATTCATGAGAACAGTATGAGAAACGGCCGCAGTGTTTTGCTAACATTTTATTCAGAGTCGTCCGCTGAGAATGTGTCTTGAAGTCCATTCGTAGAGTCCCAGTGCCCCTCAGCCAAATGTGACAGAAAGGGCAGTCAATCAACTTTAGTAAAAAAAAGATTAAAATGTCTTGCTGAAGAGCGAGCCTTCAGTTTAATGTTATGCCGTCTTCGGGTCAGGCTCTGTCCCAGATCGCCCATTAGAGCCGTGCTCTCCTGCTTCAAAAGCCCTGATCGCGTCCCCCGAGTTCCCTCTCGCCCTGTTATCCCCGCACGTCTCTGGTTCTTTCCTCTTTTTCTGCTTCTTTCCTCCTCTTTTCAATGTTAATCCAGACTGACTTGGCAGAAATATATTCAAACTGTCTGAGCCGCTGTGCTTCTAAGAAACGTCGTGAACGCGAACTGAAATCACAGTTCTGAGGGCTGGAAAATAAAGTAAGTGCTTTAAAATGAGATCCCACCGCAGGTTTGTGAACTATTAAAGGAACGGTGCTCCATAAACTAAAAAAAGTGGCACTATTTACTTACCCTCATGTCTTTCTAAACCCGTGTTCTGTTATTTTGTTCAGTGGAGTGCAAAAGTTGTTGTTTTTTTCAACGCATTCTTATGCAATGATCTCAACAGTGTCACAAACCCAGCTCAGATTTGTCAAGTCTGCCAAGTATTATTGAAGATTCCAATATGAATTCAAACTTTACTCATCGAATTTATCCAAATCCAGATTATTTTAGCCACAATCTACATTAATTTTTCAGCTATATACTCTATGTATTTTAACAATTATGTGTTTATTTGTTTCTGTGTTTATTTCTTCTAAGCAATTTTAGGAGAAACATCTGAGACAAAGCTGATACCTAAATGAGATCTCCATCAACACTTCCTCAGAGAAATAAAATGATCCTCTGGCAAAAAAAATGATAAAAGCTGTAACCACCAAAGATATTAAAAACCCACTTTCTTAAATTTGGCCCCGCCCAATCCTGAACATGTGGTATCATTAGGGTTGAACAACTCTGGACCTCCACTGTCCTTCACAGTTTAGCTCCAGCTCGAATCAGACACACCTGAACAAGCTAATCTAGAATCTAGGTCTTCAGAATTACTGGTAATCTAGAGGCAGGAGCTAAACTCAGGAGAGTGTATCACGATGGACACAGTTTCCTAGCACTGGGCTACATCACTGCTACATCATAAATGTATCGTTTTTCAAAAATGAGAAATTGAAAAAGATTTTTCAAACAATTGTGACTGAAGAAAATGAACAGCATATGGGTTCAGAGCACCAAGACCATGATGGCAGTTTTTAGGTGAGATACTTCTTTAAATGACTCAGGGGAGCTTGCCTCTCCGCCTGGCCTCTGTGCCTGTTGGAGGGTCTGGTCTGTGGCCTGCATTCAGTGTTACAGTGGGGCTGTATCCATTAGAAAAATCACTCCTGTTTCTTTGTGCTGTCAAGTGAAATTGGCAGCAGTGAGTAAGGGCAATTCTACACCAGTGGGTGCCGTGTGGCCGGTCTTTATACGTGCATGTGGGTGTGCCGGGGTTGAGAAGGGAATGATGGGTATTTGTGTGTATGACAGGCTGGCGAGAATGAGGCAGAGAGAAAGGAAGAGAGAAAATGAAAGATGAATTTTACGGCTCGCATGGATCCATTGTGCGCATGTTTGTGCAGGAGTCGCTGTATTGTGCCTCTGTCTGTTGGATAATGGACTTCCTTCGTGTTTTGATTCCATTTGGCCGTCTAATGAAACCTAATTAATTTTGTTGACATTTGTGGACCCCACGCTGATATGAATGAGAAGCTTTCTTCTCCTGGAGGTTTTTGAATGCTAATCAACGATATTAACCTAATTCTGTCCTGTATGCATTGCATGCCATTCTTTTTGGCTCATTAGAGGGAATTAGCATTCTCAGTCATGGCGCTGTAAAAGGTCTCTTGCTATCAACTGTATGTATCCAGAGTTAAACTTCCTTCTGATATTTTAATACAGCGCCTTGTAGTCTCTTGTCTGAATGTAATATTTTTGTGAGGGTGACCTTTGCTGACTGTACACAGTTCTACAAGTTTACGATTAGAGAAAAAATGCTAATGTATTGCTAATGTAGTAGACGTTAGCTTTCCCCAACTAACAATTTTAGGTTGTAAGAACGTTTCTCTAATATTTTTATTAAGTAACAAAAAATGTTAACAAAATTATTTAAAACATTCTAGGAACATTGTATTAAAGCTATTGCTTGGTTGTAAGAACACTTTTCAATAACAACTTAATATTTGATATATAATATATAATGTTAAAAAGTTCTAATAACGTTACTGCAAGAACATTTTGATAACGTTAAAAGAACGTTTAGATAAATGTTAGCCAATGTTCTGAAAGCTGAAAAGTTCTAAAGGTTCCATGTTAGCTGGGTTCAATGATTCAGTGAGGTGACTGAATTTGTTTTGTGTTTCTCTCTCTCTGTCCTGTTTTTCGCCCTCAGGCATCTTGCGTACTGCAGTGCCTGATCTGGACAGAGAAGCGCAGGATCAGTATCTCGTGGTTCTACAAGCTAAAGACATGGGCGGCCATATTGGAGGCCTGTCAGGAACAACAACAGTTACTGTGCGATTGACGGACGTCAACGACAACCCGCCGCATTTCACACAAAGTAAGAAACTTATCACGATTACCTCACATTGTGTCAACACATGCCTTTTACATGACAGCGGTTTCCTTGATTTTCACCAAATTACCATAGTTACCACCGTTTTTGTTGCTATAAGAATTTGTACTTAAGAATAAAGTTTTTGACCTATATGATATATATATATAAGGTCAAAAACGTTCTACTAATACTAATTCTACTTAAAGAACTTTAAGAGAATGTTCGCCAATGTTCTAAAAACGTTCCGTGTTAGCTGTGGACAAGGTCTCAGTTAATTAAACATCGCTTTAAATGATTTAGTGATTCCTCAGTAATTCTTCAAGTAAACTGTCAGTAATAAAGAAGAAAGACATACATTAAGTCAGTGGTTTTCTCTCTTCATTATGAATGTTTTCGCTTAATTAACGACATAGCAGACAGTGGCAGGCCTATTAAGCGACAATTGCAAGCACCCTGCAGTTTATGTTTCAAACAGAGGTGGCGGTAGAGAGACAAGTTGCAGATTGCAGCTTTAATACATACATTGGCTCTTACTATACATAAAGAGACAGGGGAGCTGGAGTTACTGTTAAGGTTATAAGAGTATCTTACAAATGAGTCTTATTCCATCAAGCGCTCCCCACTGCCACACCCCCAGCTGTTTAACTGCGCTTGCACGGGGGGGCTGCGACATCAAACGCGGCCTCCCTCCAGTTTGACTCAATTACACACCAGCCCTTTATTAGCAGGACCTAAACAGTGCTCGGTCTCGCCCATCAGATCTGCCCTTTCTGTTCTCATGTTGCTTTCAGCGGGGTGAGCCGAGGTGAGAAGATCTGAAGGCAGAAGAAAAAAAAAACATGTGGAAAATATATCAAAGTCTCACCCAGGTAGACTTTCTGGTTCACCGGGCCGGGTAAATCTCTTCGTATCTGAAGCCGATTTAGAAATCTCTCCGGGAATTCACCTCAGATAAAAGCAAACAAATTACACGCGTTTTGGGAGCTGTTTTGACCATCGCAATTATGCTTGAAGAATGTTGCAGGCAGCGTCGGTGTGATGCGACCCTGGTCGTGTAATACATGCAGACTCAGGCGCGGGGGGAGTAGAGCTGCTTTATGTACTTTTAACAGCCCCGGCTGACGGGTGGGGCAGCAGAGAGAAGCAGAGGAGCTCACCGTGCCCGCATGATGGATGGATCGGTAGATGTTTGACGGATGGCTACATAGGTACTCCTGTTAAGATCAGTGTCTTTTTTATGCGCCGACGAGATGAGAAGCAACGATACGGGGGAAGGTTTCATCATAAATATTACTTTAATTTATCCCCCCCCCAGAGTCTCTGGCAGTTAGCGCCACAATGAAAGCGAGAGAATGAGAAGGGAAACGAGTGAGAGAGGTGGAAATGACAGGACTGAGGAGAAAACACAAAAAGCAAAGGTGGGAAAGACAGGAGGGAGTTTAAGGATAGAGGGCCTAAATGATAATCATTGTAATTTGTCCGCGTACACTGTGAGAACACGTTAAAAGGGTGACGAGAGACAGACAGCAGAAGAGGTGACAGAAGCACAGAGGAAAATGGACGATTTAACTCTATCCCAGAATGGAATCAATTTTATTTATGGGAGAGTGTGTGTGTCTGGCTGTGTGTGTGTGTGTGTCTGTCTGTGTGTGTCTGCCTGTGTGTGTGTGTGTGTCTGCCTGTGTGTGTGTGTGTGTGTGTGTGTCTGTCTGTCTGTGTGTGTGTGCGAGTGTGTGTGTGTGTGTGTGTGGGTATGTATGTATGTGTCTGTCTGTGTGTGTGTGTGTCTGTCTGTGTGTGTGTGTCTGCCTGTGTGTGAGTGTCTGCCTGTGTGTGTGTGTGTGTGTGTCTGTGTACACTTTGGGAAAATATGTCCCCATAAGTAAGCTAAATTTGTCAGAATTTCCCTGAATGCCATTTCAAATATCTTCTTTTCACACACCTTTCTTAAAAATGCCAAAAAAAAGTAATTCTAAAAGCGCTAAAAATGATAATTGTTCTCTGTTAGGTTAATCTGTTAGGGTTATAGTTTACTATAATTAACTATAGTTAACTATAGTCAAATCTAGTTATATATTTAACTAAAGTTAACTGTATAAAAATGTACAGTGTGTGTGTGCATGTGCACCCAAGTTTGACTATATTAGGTGGATGTAAATTTCAGCATCTTTCCTTACAAATACTGTAAAAATGTCAAAAACTTGAGAGGACATTTTAGGTGGTTGTCACCATTAAATGGATTGTCTGCATGGTGTTTTACTTTCTAATCTAATAATATCATGTGTTTTGCTCGAGGCTTAGCGCACATTAAGAATACTTTATTATTCTGTTTTACAAGCTCCTGAATATATTGATCAAAGCGGTGATTGGTTTGTGATGTTTGCAGCTCTAACATGAAAATATGCTACAACAGATAAATATCCGTCTACACGCAGAACTCTTGCATTTGATCTTCATCTGAAGACGTGTGGAATGAGGGGTCGAGAGGTTTTCAAAGTGCTTCTCTCTTATTGCTGTAAATGTATCTCAGTCTGTCTCCATCTCGACAGTCTCACAGTGACCACAGACCGCCTATCTGTTTATCCGCGTCTGCCTTTTTCTATAGCCAGGCTATAATCGCCGAACTTTCCTTTGGAGATGATCCATTTGTGAGTCTGTAAATCTCTTTCTCCATCTCTCACTCGTGGCATTTACACCCTCACAGAGCAGTGCTCGCAGGAATACACATCAGCTTGTGTCTCGCATGCACATATGCATGCGTGTCACATACGCGCATCCGGCGGTTCATCAGGCTGAGGGTGGAGAGAACGTCTGGAGATGAAAAAGGTGACGGGGTTTGTCATCAACTTTAAGGGCTAATTTTCATTCTCTGGATCTCTCTCTCTCCTTGGCTTTCTGCACATCTCTTTGATACATTCTATTTCTGCATTTGATGCATTTCCTATTTCTTCTCTCCTCACCTCGTTGCCCTCAGCTGGCCTTGTTTTTAAAAGCTCTGCAGTGGCCAGCTGCACACACGGGCAATAAAATACAAGTATCCGAGCAAGTCTCCTCCTCGCTATCATCAAAACACTTACTGTGTGCTTTCTGCAGACCATAAAGCCTATTTATTAACAGTAGTAGTTTTCATCAAACCGTAAAGCTCATTTAGTGCTCCAGCTATGCATTATGGAATCATGCAGTGTCAGGTTCAACAGGCAATTAGAACTGATGCATATTTGCTCTTGAAAAGTATAATGGCAATAAAACGCCACAGTTTGGGTGTAACTAGGATGCACCCTGTAAACTCATCTCAGCCTCTGCTGGAAGCCATTTTAGAGTAAGGGAAGCGTAAAAGAATTAGCTGCCTGACGTCTCACAAATTTGTTTGATGTTGTCTGTGAAGGCAGCAAAGAGGTTTTGAACAGGATTGAGAACGCGGCCGTGAGACTTGCATCCGCCAGGACTTTTTTGATTCATGTATTCACATATGTAAGAGTGCTTTAAGCTGCATCTTTCATGGTAGCCACATGTCTTTAACTTTAAGGGTCTTGGGCGCTCAATTAAAATGAACGTACTTTCCCATAATTCATTTGGTTCAGCGTGGCCTCGCACTGGTAGCTAATCGCTCCAGCTACGTATGTATTTGGTTGTTTGGTCCAATCCCATAAGGTTAAACATCTATGGTGACGCGATAACGACATTAAACGCGTGTCTGAATTCATAAAGATGCGTCCCGAGGGCGAGTTTTCAGAGCGTGAAGGAGGGCTGAGGAAGGGAAAGTTAGGCGGGGGGCGGGGGGGTGGGTTGATGGGGGGATGAGAGAAGCGCTAACAGCTTCATCTCGGCTACACGGTTCGCTGTAATCACACGAGTCGCTCTCATCTCACGCCGCTCTTAGAAACACTGAAAGAAACAGACTTTTTTTGCACGCCAGCTCGCACAAGCCACGCTCGTGCCTTCTCATGTGTGACACGTGGCGTGGTCTTTGTCCATTTCCTTGAGTCAGTTTTCCGAAGAGGCGCTCCGCCATGTGTTCTGATCGGATAATTTGTTTGCAGATTCGGCTGATTGGGTTTGGTATGAATAAGGCAAGCGGGCAAAGCATTTCTGAGTCCCTGGCTGCTTGCGGGAACGCCTCGGGGGGCAATAGATGGCACTGGGGCATGAAAACGTCCCTGAAATCGCTCCATCGTATCACAACGCCCAATTAGAGCCGGGATTGGATTGGCTCTCGGTTCCACACGAAGCGCTGGTAACAGGGGGCTCAGTGGTCATTCGCGGCGATGACCGCGGCTTTGCAGATCCAGCCAATGAGAATAAGAATAGAAGACGCCAGGGTGAAATGTCAAATGCTTCTGGGAAGTGACTTCATTGAATGTGATTAAAGAGAGACAACTATGAGTAGCATTGCAAAGCCTCTTGGAGATTTGAATCTCAAAGCAATAGCAAATCACTAGCAGAGTGTTTCTGTGGCTTAGCTGGAGGAGTATGGTGCTTAGCAACACTGAAAGCATGGGTTTGATTTCCAGAGAACATACATGCTGACAAAAATGTCTTTAGACATCTTAAGGGTAACAATTTTAGGTTGTAAGAACGCTTCCCTAATGTTTCCAAAATGGTAAAAATGTTCTTTTGAAAGTTCTAGGAACGTTCAAAATGTCTGTTTACAAATGTAATTCAAGCTGTTTATATTT
>JAZGTJ010003462.1:0-35356 GCA_036877575.1 Botia almorhae | reverse complement strand
TGTTCTTGGCGTGTTTCTCCCTGAGATGGTCCCGAAGCTGTTCACGGGAGCTAAATTTGCGCTGCACACACATATAGCAAGTTGGGGGAGGTGACGGATTGTGGGAGAGCTTGTGGAAATCCAGTTCACCTAAGGTGAGAAACCATGTGAAACACACTTTGCATTTATATTGCTTATCCTTAGGTTTTAGTCCAGGTTCAATGCGTTTCCCACACTTTGTATTAACAGGCTTTTGGCCTGGTATTACATGGTCTATTATTTCAGTGCTTACAATGGGCTCAACCAATGGCATATCTCTTCCAGGCTCAAAAACTGGTACAGGAAACTGGATTGTAGTTTTAGGGTTTTGGATCCTGTTACTGGGGGAGTGATGGGCATCCTGGACACAGACAAGCTGGAGTGGGCAAGTTGTAGTAGAAAGTTGTGGTTTACAATCTTGCTGAGAAACTGATGACATTGTGTTTCCCAAGACTCCACCTTGTGATTCATCCTGATGCATTATGGGTTGTCTAATTGTGTCCTCGGTCTCACATAAGAACTCTTGAATGTCAGATTCCATATTTTCCTCACAACCAGCCTGATAATCCATTTGGTCATCGTTTGAGTGGCATGCGTTCTCTACTGAACTTTGGACTGAGCTTTTTTGACACATCTTCACCAAATTAGCATCATCAGCTGATGTGGTTTCATATTCACAGTGATCATTGTTAAACTTTTGGCCCAACTTGTTCCCTTTAGACTCCTCACATTTATCAATAAAGACGTCAGTTGGAGAACAGTCTAAATCTAAACAAGAGAGTTGTTTTTGCTTTTTGTTGCCTTTTCCATAGACCCTTGCACATTTTTTCCTTTTCCTGTAATCGCTTCTTGGGAATATCTGAGAAAAACTGCTTTCGTCTTCAAAGAAAGCCTTCAGATCAGGACCTAGTCCTGAAATACCAGTAAGCATGGGACTCTCTCCGCTTGCAGAACAGGAATTCTCATGTTTCACACCAGTATCACAAGATGTTGTCACATCATCGTCATATGCAGCTCCTTTTTTATACAACACAGAATGGTTTGTACAAGCAGACTCGCCATCTTGCCGTTTGGTGCTGACGGTTTCCTTGCCCTTCTGTTCACCACTCATTTTGACTTCCATTAAGGGGAAATTTGGAGAGATAGCCTGCAATATATCTGTTTTAAGTATACTAAGTATTTCATCTGAAAAAGAGTCCTGCTTCTCCAGTTTTGAAGGAAAAATGTCATTGCTGATGTCCATATCGTTATTCTTTGTTGTGCTGTTAATATTTGCCTTTTCATTTTCAGGAGTTGCCAGATCCAGATGATGATTTCCTGAGATCGTTGAAATGCCAACATCATCATCTGTAAATCCATCTGATGTCAACGGTGTATCTACTTGCTTTCCTTGTCCAATTAAGGGTTCATTTTCAGTAATTGAAATCACTACATGCTTCATGGCTTTGTGTCTTTTAAGTCCAGGCAGAGTACGAAGACACATTGCACATATTTCACACTGAAATTTTCCTTGAACTGCATTTTGTGCCCCACCCTTTTTAGGAAAGTTTTTTGTCTCACTTGGTTTTAAACACTGTTCTTCATTTTGAACAGTTTGGCATGTAAGATCACTGGATTTTGGTTTTGTCTGATTGTCCAGTGTAGTGGATCTCAATGCATCATGCTCATTGGTAATCATCTGATTGTCCAGTTTCTCAGAATCTGGTTTCTTCAGAAGACCGAGGTGCATATTCATGTAATCAACTGTTTCGGGTGAATCATGGCTACCATTTGTGTTGTTTTGATTACGTTTTGTGAGAAAATGTGAAGAGTCTTTTGGAGAGACTTCATCAACAAAGTTACAGCAGGAAGCTGGAATACTTGAATACTTCATATCATTGTGATTGATGTTGTCATCAAGAGAGATATCAGGTATGTCAAGTCCAACCATGTGGCTCTGAAAATCTGGTTTGTGTTCATTTGCATAATGTGTTGGGCTGCATGACAATGGTTTGTCAATGTTGAGAGCACAGACATTGGTAATGAAACTTTCTGTGGAGCTTGATTTTATACTGGACTGGTCATCTCCTTTGTTTAAACATTTAGAAGTGCAGTTGTAGTCATTACCGCAGGTTTCACTGTAATTCAGAGGGCTTAGTTTCAAATCATACAGTGTACCTTTATCTTGAGAGCCATTCAATGTCTCAGAAGGCTTGGAGGTCTCATCCAGAGGTTGTTTGGAGATGCTATCCATAGCCAACAGTGTTCCAGGGTTAGACATTTTACTTTCTGTGACTTCTACTAAATCCAGTTGAGGAATAAATGAATTATCCAACTCTGTTGCTGATCTGTTTTTACTTAGTTCAGGGGTAACTGGGTTAAAATCATTCAAACCACCTTGACGTGTACTATTAACTCTTACGTCAGAATGGCGTTGGACAGAGTAGCAAGAAAACTCTTGGAGCTGTGTTACAGTTACGAGTCTAGGACTGTGTTCAATGTTCTTTTGGTGATTCTCTTCACGTTCTGATTGAGCAGGAAACAGTGTACTATCAGGCATGGCTCTTTGCACACTGTCTGAACAGTCATGATCATCCCTAACCACAGAAGGTTCTTTAGGAGAAGCTACCAGCTGTGAATTCATTTCACAAATCTCACTATGTTGTGAACGTGTTGACACGTGATCTTCACTGCAAGCAGATTTGATATTTAAAATGGGTGGATGGACATCCATATTAGAGTGATTGTCTGTTGTTCCTCCTGTTATATCAGATGCATGTTCATTATTTTTAGCAGGCTTTAGCATTACAGATGACTCTTCACCATCATATTTGTGTCCATCTTGTACACACATGACGTTTTCAGCTTTGGTTTTGGTGAAGTTCAGTCCTTGTGTAATATGCATGGAGTCTTGTACATCAAACTTTGTATCATTCTTTGTTTCCTCAGTTTTGTTGATGGAAAGCTCATGATCATTTTGTTCATAAATGGAGGCTACAGACTTCTCCGAGCCAGTTTCATTTGATGTGTCCACAAAGCATTTAGTTTGAGAACTCTTAAAGGAGTCCTCAGCAAGCTGTTGTTCATTACCTACTAATTCTTCATTATGAAGAGTGACATGACTATTCTGAGAAAAGTTGGCTTTTGTTCCATTGTCTGACTTTGATCCAGCAGTATCACTGGTTTCTGACCCTTCTGGTTTACCAGAAAATGTGTTTGTGTCTGTTGTTTTAGATTCCACTTTTTCAGAGTCATCACTATGATCTGAATGTTCACTCTCTTGTTTGTCATGTTCCTCAAGAATCTCACACTCTTGATTAGGAAATGAATAAGGTGATGTAAACCCTGAGGATAACGAATCTGAGATCACTTCCAGACTCTTCATCAGATTTTCTGTGTACATTTCATGTTCAAGCATCTCTTCTGACTTACTGGTGGAAAGGTTCAAGAACTTGTTCTTCTCAGTTCTATGCAGAGATGAATGATTTTCTGTGCTGTCCTTTAAATCCAAAAGGGCATGTCCTGAATTAGTTGGTGTGTTGATAGCAGAGGAATGTGTTGAAGTGTAAAGGCCTTGCTGTCTACACATTAACCCAAAGTGGATTGGGCTTGTCCATGGCAAGTCTGGTTCTGAGAACAGTGCTGACTGTGAGTCTACTGGTGTGACAGTTGGTAAGTTCTCTGAGGCGCAATTCATCTCCAAGCTGCTGTTTTCATCTTCACTTTCAGGGTTGAATGTCAGTGGTGAGAATTTGCTCATGGCCAGCTGCTTTGGCAACTCACTGTCTAATGGTGGAGGGCTGCTTAGCTTGGCTGTTTGAAGCTGACTCTCAAGCTCTGTAACAATTCTTTTAATTTCAAGATCATCAACTGGTCCACTGCTGTTGAGATTTGAATTGTAGTCCATTAATTTCTCTGGCAAGGAAAATGTTACATCGTGAAAATTGGTTTTACTCTCATTTGAGTCCGAGTCATCTCTGTACTGAGAAATCTCTTCTGGTAGCTCAGCAGTGACATCAACCATCAGATTCCAGTCTCTCTGCTCCAAGAATGGTGAGAACGATGAGTCAAACAGTTCCTTCTTCTCCACTGTGGTTTCTGAAGGACTAAAGCTCTCTTTGGCAAGATGAATATCTGGATAAAGATTGTTCTCAAAACCTCCCACTGAAAGGTCACCAAACATGGATGATGTGTCAAAAGAAAGAGGTGACTTTATTAGACTCTGATCATGATCTGACGTATAGGGCATCAGGCATTGCCCGTCCTTCTGTGGTGAAGTGTCATGGATTTTTGAAGGTGATAAACAGACTTCGTCTATGAGTGAGCTGCAAAGAGTTGGTGGTTCATTTGAGAATGGATCACTTGGGCTTCTCTTGGCTTGTTCGCGGGATGGATTGTCACTGTTACTTTCCTCAAAAGTGGCTACTGGGGATTCAGAACTGTTTGTTCTCTTTTTATGGGATTTACTCTTTGATGTAACAACATCTTTTTTGAGTTTAAAAACATGGTTAGATTCTTTAGTGTTGTTGCTTTCAATTGGATTCAATGTTATGGCAGCCCCTCTGGGTGATGTGATATTTTTTGAATAGTCTTTTTTGAACAGCTCTTCCGTGGTGCCAAGAATTTCTGTCCCAAAACCATAGTTGTCTCCTTTTTCCTCTATTTCCACCCTGGTTGTTTTGAATCTTGCAAGGCTGACAGTGCTTTTGGTCATTGTACGCTCAGATGCAGTCTCTTCCTTTTTACAGATAATGCTTGAACATTCTGAAGTAGTGAAACTGTCCTTGTGTTCGGTGAGTAGTATCTTATCAGTGCTGTACCTTTTAGTATTTTTCATGAAGGTCAAAGCCAGTGATGTGCTGGACTCTATTGTTTGTGGAGATTTTTCATATCCTTTCTGCTCAAGATGGTCCTGATCTTTCCTCAGTACTTCCATTGTTTTATCAGAGTCTGAATCGGTATGATCAACACTTTTGGGACTGCTGTCGCTACAGATACTTATCGTTGTGCTGAGTTCGCTGCTTGTAGAAGACCTACTGCTCCGTCTGCGCAGCCTCTGGTGACCAGAGGGGTCTTTTATCATAGAAGGAGAGGTGTCCAAAACTTTCTTAGCTTCAAAGCACTCATTTTTGTGTTTGCAAGAACTTTCCTGGTTCTTTTCAGCACAAATTCGTCCCTTGCACTCTTTAGTATAAGTATACTTGCAGCGAATGCTCTGACTAAGGCGTCCCTGACTGGCTATCTTTACCGGCTCACAGTCCTCATCTGAGTCTGAAACATAGTCATACTCTTGGAAAGTGGGGGTTTGTACTGCAGGGGTCACTCTCTCCATCACAAGTGAAAATTGCATGTTTTTAGTGCCTTTCACATGGAGCTTGTGTAACTTGTTCTTTTGTTGAACAATTTTGTGAATAAGCTCTTTGCTCCAGCTTCCACCAGCACTCCTTTTTCTTTTCCCCTCTGTTGCTATTGGTTTGGGAGCTGTAGGACTCTTGGTGACAGAAGTGGCTCTAGGACATGTTGTTTTAACTAATGCTGTGCTGTTTTGCAAGCTCTTAAGGCCACATCTTGCAGAGAATGCACCTGATAAAAGGAACTTGGATGTATAGTCATTTTCTTGTTCATTTTTTTCTGACCTTTTTGTTTCCCACTTAATCTGTCTGCTGGACTCTTGCGATTGGGACTCTGTTGGAGAGGTATCTGTTTGGGGGTCTTCCTCATTTTGCACTGACTCATGGTGTTCCTCAAAAGTGCTTTTTGTGTGTTTGCTGTCAGAATCAAGGCTGTCCATGTCTGAATCAAAAGGATATTTATCAAGGGCTTTGGGTGTCAATTCATTGTTAGCTCTCCCTTTGAACACTGTGGAGTCTTTGGTAGTCAAAGTCTGTCTTGTTGATGTGCATTTGGTAGTGGTGAGTTCATCATCAACAAATGCATCAATAAAGCTGCTATCAATCTCTGCATTGTCAGATTGATAACCTAGTCCATTTAAAGCCTCTGTGATAAGGCTGTCCAGTTTAGGATCTTCAATCTCTAAATCAGGCAGCGGCGCAGATGGTAGCATCAGTTTCATTGGATCGTCTTTTACATCTCCTTTTGTCTCATTGTCTGCCACTATCTCCCCATTCTTGTTCAGTCCAAGCAGAGACAGATGCAAATCTGAGGAGCTCTGTAAAATTGCATAACTGGATCTGGATGACATGGCTTTTGGGTGGTCTGTCTTAACTTTTCCTATGTCCTCCATTTTTGGTACATCTTTTAAGTCATTTTGTGCAAGTGTATGCTGTGCACAGTACCGCTTATGGTCCAGAAAAGAGACAAGATTGGTAAAATTCTGATCACATTGCTTACATGTCAAAAGCACATCCAGTTGGTCAAGATTTGCTGTGGCTAATGACGTGGTGAGTAGTTGGTGGGCAGAGTATGGAGGTGGGGGATTGCGTTCTGTTCTGTAGTTCTCTAAACATCTCTTTCCATTGTCCACGTTGGGCTTTGTGTGTTGGTTATTTGGCATGAAGCATAAAATGTTTTCTTTGGCTGTTTCTTGTTTGTAGTGCAGACCTCTGGAAGCTTCTGAATGGTAATGGTTTTGGCTGTTGTTCAGGTTAGTAGATGATATCAATGCTTTATCCTGCTGTTGGTAAAAAAACTGAGGGGATAGAATTTTTGAAATTTGGCTCTCCACCTTGTTTGTAAAATGACCAGGTGTAATTGTATTGCAGCCTTGCTTGCCACCATCTTGCCCTTGAATTGAGAAGCCTTCAGTTGTCTTTTTGTTGAAAAAGTTGTTTGAACTCCTCTGGCTGCTGTTTTTGTGTGGCTTACTGTCGTCTTGCAAGTCTGAAGGGCTTATCAAAAAAGTCAACTGCTGGTTCGTCGATTGCCTGGAAAGATCAATCTTGTTTTGATTTGGCATGGTGGTTGTAAAGCGTATTTGCTGCCATGGTATGCGGCCATTGATGCCAGTGTTTTCTCTTTGTTCTAGTGAAGGTTGGCACTGATAAGGGTAAGGCATAGAGGTGTGGTCTATGAATGGTGGTGGAACGGCTTTGTGTGATCCCTCCCATGGGTGTGATATCCTGCTGTGATGTTTACTGACACTTTTGTCAAGCGTCCCTGAGCCAATGTGATTGCCATTATGTGGAGAACCAATTACATGTATCTGGGAACTAGAACCTTGTGCGATATTTCTGATACGATGGACACTACCTTGAAAAATAACTCTCTGGCTTTGGCTTGTGGTACCATTTTTATAATGGCAGCCTCTTTTGCCACCTACTGCAAGACCCGTGTCCTGGCTGTCTGCCGGATTAAAAGAGTCAAACTTATCTGGTACGCTCTTACTCTGCTCTGATTGGCCAGTACTTGATACCAAGCTCGCTTCATTGGTGGGGACAGGCAGCACGCCATGCACAGTTGACATGTACTGGGGTGGTTTAGCATGTGACGTATGTGACTGCCTGTTCTCCGCCTGGTCATTACTAAACTGTATTATAGCTTGCATGACTTCATGGCCCCCGGCAGGTGATTGAAAGGAAAAAGAATTATGGGAAACCTGGTTAGGGTTAAGAGAAATATTAGTGTAGTCTTGGGACTTGGTATTCTGACTGCATTGAAAAGAATCTGACGCTGACTCTTCTAACAATGGGTATGTGTACTGAAATGGCAAAGGCATAAAACCACCATTGACCTTGTTTAAGTCCACAAGGTTGTTTGGCTTTTGTGAAGTAACACCACAATTAGCGTTTCTAAAAAACCTTTCTGGAGACTGCCATGTGTCCGTTTCGCTTAGCTGGAAGTCCAGAAATACATTTTCGTCACCAGGTTTTGTGCTGCTGTTCTCGATTGGGCTTGGTTTTTGTTGCTGTGGGGTCAATGGTGAATTTTGGTGAGCAGGCCCTCCAGAGGTTAAGCCCACTGCCTGCGAGGTATAGCTTTGAGAAGAAAGGTTTGGGGAGTCCTCCTGGAAACATTTGAAGTGTAGCTCCTCCTCCTGCAGTTCTGCCTCTCGTTCTGGAATACTTGGCACATGAAACCCGTAGCTGCCTGAGACAGGGCCTCTGCTACACTCTTGCTTCTTTATAGATGAAACTTTCTGCTGGGGATAAGCTATCCCGATTGTGGGATTCGAGCGTGGGTTGGTGATACTAAGTCTGTACAGCTGCTGTGGGTTGCCACGCTCTCCTTTCCCCGACTTTCTACTCCTGTCTCTATTTCGACTTTTGCCACTTGGAGACTGAGGGCTGTCCTTGCCTCTGAGCCACGTCCTGTTGCTGTTGAACGAATGATTCTGCAATGACTTAAAATCAATCTTTCCAGCCTGCTGTGGCCGAATGACGGCCTCACGTTGCTGTGTGTTTTCCCTCTCTTTTTCTGCAAACTTAGCAAGACTCTCATGTTGAAAGTGCTCAGGAGACTCTTTTAGGCTTTTGGGCTCCACAGAACTTTTTTCTTGCTGTTTGGACTCGTTATCCAGCTGTTTGGCAGCCGCAGACTGTTTAGTCTCTTCAGTCATGATGCTGCAGTGGCTAGTTTATCATGCTGGTCCTTATCTGTGCAGGCTGTGACATGGACACATCATGTTCCGTTCAGAATTAACAGGCCTCCAGGAACAAAAGCTCGAACCACAGGATTCTTTTCCTCTCTTATCTCTTCATTTCCCAGAAGACTGAATGCTCATCCATCATCTTGGAGTTCTGGAAAAGCAGCAAAGAGGACAAACGTCAGTTTAGATTATGTGGATAGCATGTTTTCAAGGCATTCGACAGGATACTGTAAGTATCAACAATAGTATACCAAATAAGTACAAAATACATGTATAAAATGTGAATGTATTGTTTAGGAGCAGTAGAATAAGACCAAGTCATTCTATTTCTCACCTCAAGAGGGCGGATGCGCATCAGTTTTTGCATAGTCTTTAATTATGCATGACCTTACTTATATTCAGGTTTACTATGACCAAGTTAATTTCACCAGACTGTAACTAGCTGTCTTAAGTGTAAGCAGTTCTGTCATAGAATTTAGATTTCAGAAACTGTAATTGATTTTTGGAACTCATGGAGTGACAGATAATCACAGGTCAATACTTGCGTCTCTGTCCCTCAAACACACATACACACGCACACACATACACAATCAGCTGTATTAGTTGTTTTGTGGTTTTTGCCCCCGTTGAACTGAACGGCTACATTTTCTTCACACTACTCAAAGTTTTTACCCAGCTAACAGGAAACATTCTCAGAACGTTGGCTAAAGTTCTTTCAAAGTTATCAAAAAAGTTCTTGGAGTAAGGTTAGTAGAAGTTTTTTACCGTTATACATCCTATATCAAAAGTGTTATTCTTAAGTTGTTAATGGAACATTTAAAACGTTATGGAATTAAAAATTAGAATAATGTTGAACATTCCTAGAACATTCAAAGTAACATTTTATAACTTAATGGAAACATTAGGGAAACGTTCTTACAACCTAGCTGGGCATCTTGTTCTCCATTTAGCGGAAAATTTGCCGCTATGACTGTGAAGTCATTTCCCCCTCAGCTCCCGTCACAGTCAAAGCTGGAGCTCTGCCTTATTCCCTTGGGGTCTGGAAGATGACCCAAGTCGACTGCTTGGAGAACCCTGCAGAGGTGACGTTTAATCTGGCCTGCAGCCATTCATCACGTCCCCCCGTGTTTGCCCAGGCCGGCCCCTCGGAAATGGCCACAGAGGTGCTTCTGACAACAAAGACCGCAGCTGCGGGGATCGCAGGAGTCTACTAGAAGTATCACCAAAGCCAGAGCTGTCAGCGTACAAAGAGGAAATAAATGATGGATCACTTATAGCCTCAACTGTCAGTTTGACTTTCCCACCCAATTTCCACTCGTCCTGCAGCCAAGCCGCACCACACGCAGCCCCTAAATTAATTCCTTTACAGTAGCTCCATACACCATTTAAAACGGCAATCCATAACGTTTGCCTCTCTATCGCCACCTCTGTTTGAAACATGACACTGCAGGTTATACTTTTCTTTACATATGTTGAATAAGCCAAACCGAATACATTTTACTTGAATAAAGCAGGTTTGTTTTTAATAATTTCTTTATGGTTCATTCTTAGTCACTATACAGCCTCTTTTTAGGATCTTTTGAGTTTGGAGAATTTTCATTTTGTTTTCTGTTTAAAGAACACTTTCAGTGTAACTTTTGCTAGCTGGTAATTTGACATTTGTCTTAAACACATTTAAGTTCATGAGAGTTTGGCCTGGAAATGAAGAACAATTGTAGCACAATTCACTGCATAGTGACTTGATATCAAATGTTGTGAGAGTTGTCTGAAAACGGCTCCATAAAGCAGCATTTAAGTGCTTTTATAAGCCAATTAAGACAAGTGTGTGTGTTCCACAGCCCGGGTGTCAAATCAGTCCGCCCTCACTAACTACCCAAAACCACACACGGTTGTACCACACACACGCACCCACACTCGGGTCCGAAGCGGGCGGGGGGGGGGTTTGTTTGTGTGTGTGCTTTGAATCACAAATCTAAACATCTCAGCATGTTCAAGTTATTTAAAATGTTAACAATGTTGTGTTTCCGACCTATATCCTGCTTGTTTTCCTCAGAGGAAAGGAAAACTGTTTAATTATCTTTCGGTAAAGCTTAATTTCCTCAGATCTCATTTCTTTTACCCCAAGATGCAGGGGGTATGTGGTTTGCACCAATTAAATAAATTAAATATATTATTATATAATATTATAAAATATCCTGTCAGACATTATCTATAATTAAACTTCTCTTTTTTACCTTGTTGATCCTTCTATTTAATACGTATATGTAATGATATATGTGTGTGAATAAATTATAAATCATCTATATATCCTATATATAAACCATCCTACCAAACCAACCACAACCTAAATTATAAACCATCTTTATAACTAAATTCTGATAAATGTACACATGACTCAAGCCTGATACAGTGCACACCAACTTCCCGGCCAGCGCTCATGAACAATACATTAGAGAGAGCCAAAACTGTCATTTCTTTTCCACTGGGAATAAAAACACTGAATTAGCCAAAGTCTTACTCAAAAGAAACCCGACATGGTAAACCAGAAGACTATAGTAACAAAACATCCATAGTTTATGCTATCACACACTCCGCAGACGCATTCACACAGATTAACTGTGTTTCAAAACCTAGCGTGGTGCCTACATAGGCAGCATCCTAAATGAAACAAACTTCGCTAGTCGCAAGCTCAGGTGATGCGATAAAAACACACAGCACATAAATATTAGGTACAATAGTTGTTTTTTTATTTGTTTTACACAAAAACAACACTTTCTCGCTTTATGGTACTATTACATTTCAATGATACATTGTGATCTTCTTCTGAATGAAGTACACATGTGGTGCTTCTTTCAAATTTGGCCAGAAAAGATATCTTACCTACTGAAACAGCCTTCAGGGTGTGGGGTGCCTTAAAATGCTGCTTATGTAGGTAACTCACTAGGTTTTGGAACACAGCCAGACATGATTATGGGTATTGTTTGCATCTATGAGATGCTTCACAGGGGTTCAGCTGGAATTTGTAGAAATAAGCAGATTTCCAGCAAGAGCTCCAGAAATATAGAAGGGTCCGTCTGTGACATCGCTGCTCCAAACAGGACATTCCCTAGATCCTGACACCTTTACACTCAGACTCCTTAAATCTCTCTGTTAGCCAGAGGGATTTAGTTTACAGAAGGTTGGCTAACGTTCTTTAAAGGTTCTCTCAACGTTATCAAAAGTTATTGCAGTAACATTAGTAGACGTTACTGAACGTTACTACTATAGAAATTACGTTTCAAATGTTCATACAACATTCAAAATAACATGGGGTAACATTCTCACAACTTAAAAATGTTAACTGGGGACAGTCAGCTTTTTCCAGATGCTTACTGTGGCAGAATATCTTCTTAAAGTAGCCTGCCAGACAGAAGAGAATAAGATGAGAAAAGAAAGAGGATCAGGGAAGGGTTTGGAAGATTATGACCCTCTTGGGATGATGCGACTGCTTCTCATTTTGCAGGTAGCAGCTAAATCACTTTACATCCAAATACATAGTGACGAGCTAAACGAGGGCCAACTAATACACCCACATGCTTTTTACCAGACAAAGAGACGACTGGTCAGACTGACCTTTAAAGACAGACGTTATGTCAACAATAGGAGGTGACACTTTCAGTGCGCTGCAAACGTTCTGATGTAACCCGGCAGAAGGAATTCCTTACGTAAGTAAGGAATTACTTCAAAATGTATCTCATTCGTTAAACTGATGTCTTTGATATGCAGATATTAAAGAACTTTCACAGTAACTTAGAAAGCAAACACAGCTGCTGTTTATTTTTAGCATTGGCTGTGCGCGCTAGCAAACAGGCACCAGAGGGAAGTATTCGAGGAAGTTTATTTGATCACAGATTATATTTCAGGATGTGACAGGAACACCATCAGTGGCCTCATAAACGTTCCTCTCACAGATTTTGGAGAAAGGTATGAAATTGCATGCGTGTGTTTATTTGTCACACAGGGTAAACCAAAGCGTAATTCCAGAAGCTCTCCTCGTACCCCCTTCCAAACTTTCCACCCCCGTTCCAGACCAGACCGTTTTTTCGATGTAATGTCTGCCCTAGTCAGTTTCCATATAGCTAACCACAGCATTCCAGAAACCCGATGGAATCGCTGTTTCAAGCAGTTAAAGTCGTAAAAGAGATTTCTTCCCATGTTTGACACCATTTCCCAAAGGCCGGCAAAGATACGGGACATTACTCGTGCGTCACGTGAGAAAATGTCTCGGTTTAACAATAGACAATTAGACCAATGAGACATTACCAAGTTGAAATAAAGGTCAGTCTAGTTGTATGAACACATTGACCTCAAATATCAATTAGCACTAATTAAGACCATTTAACCCTCGCTGTTGTTTTCTCATCCAGGAACATTTACTTGCTATTTGGATTTAGTTTGCTTCATTTTAATAACGATTTTAATGAACTTTCCAAAGATGAAAGTAGTGAGAGATGATCACTGCTATTAACCAGTATGTCCACAAACGCTCTGAACTGGTACCACACAATGTTTACAGTCACCAAGTCCAAAAAAGGCCATGAGATCATATTGATTTATATACGATAGCTGTTTCATTCACATAATATATACATTCTCCACCTCCTTCACTCCACTTCATAAAACCTCCACTTCTGGTTTCACAGGAAACTCTTAGTCGGTCATTTATTATGCCAGAAGCATAAATATAGCTCAGATCAGCTTTATCCATTATGATTTCGCTTTTTCTGCTTGAGAGAGAGAGAGGGACTGAGGCGAAATGTCTGCCAGGGGACATGGCTCTAGAAGCTCGCCTCATGCCAAAGATAAGTGAGTTTGGCAGCAGCTGGAGTTACTTCCCCTTTTCTTGCATATCCTCACAGCAGCTCTCAAAGAGACAGAACAGCCCAGCACTGCACGAGCTGAACTCCCTTATTCTTTAGCATGTGAAGAATAAGCATGTGTGTGTTATGAGTCACATCTGATGACGTCCCATTTGAACAGTCACATTCCCTATGAAGTCGGCACCATCAACTCAACATTAATGATGTTGGATGGAGAACAGCTAGAGAGACTCAATCAAACTTAATCATACACATAATATTTCCACAACATGTCATTTCAGCTGCTGCGCAACTCATTTAAAACAAGAGCGCTTGAGTTGAGGTTCTGATGAAGTTTATCTAAACGTTGTCTCTCAATTTGTGATCAGATGATTGTTTTCTTACAACAGTATTTATTAAGTGAATAAATTGTTGTTCGTTAAACCAGTTTTTCAAGAAAAGGATAAATGAGGAGAACGCAAGAAACGGAACAAACAGGAATGGATGAGAAAGTTACTGTAGGGTGGTTCTGTAAAATTACCGGTCTGCCACTAAACAGACTCTGAGCGTTAAAATAAAAGATGGGCGTCAGTGTGACGAGACCTCACTCAGATAATTATTATTCCATTTATTTGTCACATTCGGTTTAAACTTTCCCTGCAGGCCAAAATACAGCAGCCGGCCGGGCAACAGCAGAAGGGAATTCCAGGCAATTAATGTGTGAGTCAGTTTGTACCGTACTTTTCTAAACCATGCCACCTCTAAATAGTCCAAGGAAATGTCCAAATGACCCAATTACAGCTCTGCTTTTTATAAATACACCAGTCAGTGTGTGACACTTTATTTAAAGACGATAATAAAGAGAAGACACAAAGACTGCCCTGCCCTAATACAATTCATTCCAGTTAGTTCTGGAACAAAGGGTCATTGGAAGAGTTTATGAGTGCTTTTCTGTCTGAGGAGTGTCTTAAACTGCCGAAAGCTTATTTTTGCTTTTTTTTCCACAGACAAGCTTTGAACTGATGAACTGTGTCTAAATCTCTGTATTGGCACTGTATTGTTTCATGTAAAAACAGGGACAGAGTAAAAGTATTAAAAACCTCTGTGTGTTACACTCTACTGTAGAGTTTTAGTAACGAGGTCAGTCTGTAACTACCTCTACCAGAAGAAACATATTTATACAAATGCATAAATACAGGAAACATATGCGTAATGCATAAAAACAGGAAAGAGGGAATCGCACCATCATGACACCTTCAAACCTGTATGTCCAGCGTGAAAGATTTTAGTTTGTTACTGAATATATCATTTTTCCTCAAAATAAAGTGGTAGTTAAAATGTATATTTTGGTAACAGAGCTTGCCAGCCTCTCTCTCTCTCATGGTGACTCTCTCTAATGCTAGTGGCGGGGTGCTGATGCATGCTGGGATATCCTGGCCTAAGGACTGCCTGATGTGTCTGCGACGGAGCGAGAGACCGCAGTTGAAAAGAGGCTCTGTGCAGCGCCGTGAGATCGCCTTACACAGCCACTTCCTGTTTCCGCCCTCTTTCCTCAGTGTGCCCACTTGCCGAGTGAGGAAAAAAAAATCAAAACAGAGAGGTTCAGTCCGCCCGCCAGCACCGCACAGAGCCTCATTCATCTTCTACAGCTCCAGATGACTCTGTTTTTTAAATTCACAAATATTTCCGTGTGGAAGCCCCTGAGATGCTTGACTTTCCTATCTGCCTCCGATTGGACGTTCCTAACACCAGCTCTGCTCGGCTCCTCAGTGTGTGTGTGTGTTATCAAATTCTGTTGTGTTGGTAATGTCCAGTGTCAGTCGCCATGATGGATCTTGAAGGTACCGAGAAGGTCCTTCAAGACCCGGGAGGTTGCCTTTTTCAACAATGAAGGGGCCTCTTCAACAGTCATTCTAAAACCTGGTGGTCTTTCGAGGAGAATGGAGGGGACATGTTGGGCAGGTATTGGCTCTGTTTGAGTATGAACCTAATGCCCAGTGTTCTCTGTCTGTCAGATCACTGCAGCCTCCATGTGACTCAAGAGAAGCAGCCGAAGCAGAGCAAAACCTGGAACTGGATGAACTCTCCTGAAGGAGCGTGACTGACTTATTCATACTTTTCATATTACACATGCCACAGATGCTGCATCCTCCTGACCATCACTCAGCTCTTTCATTTTGTGGTGTAGCCTAGTGGTTAAAGCTGGGCTGGTACCCGAAAGGTTGTGGGTTCGAACCTCACAAAGGACCATGATTAATCGCTATCGTGCTTCGGAGCTGCCAGGGAGCAGACCCTTTAATAAGTGTACTGTAAATTATCTTGGATAAACAAAATTGCCAAATGGCTACGACCCAGCTAACAATTTTAGGTTGAAAGGTTTCCCTAACGCTTCCATGAAATCACAAAAACATTAAAAATGTTGTTTTAAAAGTTGTGTCAACCAGCAGTCAGCCATTACCCAGCGTTATTTCTGACCATTCCAGAAAACGGTGTACAAAACACAAACGTATAATGACAATAACACTGTGACCAATTCATTATTACAGCCAGTATGATAAAACCTGTTTGAAAGGCTGGAAGTAACATTCATTTCCTATGAGAGACAGGGAGAGATAGACCAGGCTGTGGTTTACTGATAAGGACTCCAGGGCCTCAGGTGAGAGTCAACAGACCCCGTTACCTCAAAGAGATCTACACAGCGGGCAGTAATCCTGTTTCACTACACACTATTCATACTTCCCTCTGTTTTATGCGCGTTTTTATAGCTGGACACTATCTGCTCACTTGAGTCCAGTGCACAGCTTTTAAACGTTTTTTTATCCTCATTTTTACTGCATAAGTGCTTCCATACTGGCAGCACAAAAACAAACACTGATGTCGAGAAAGGTTCTGTACTACTCAAACAAAACAAATACAGCCCGCTGAGATATTTACAGCTGAGATATTTGGAGAAAGTTGCCCCACACTTTTAACAGGAGGCCCAAATACAAACCTCGTAGGCTGGTCAGCCTGACGGGCAATATATGGGGCAGCTTTCTCCTATGTGCTGTGTACTTCAGCAGGAAGAGAAGACTTGCCCAAGACTCTCGTTTTCAGTAAAGACTCTTGATTGTTCACATCAACCTATATCAAAGTTCACAAATTATAGAATACGATCTGTACATGAGCACACACATTATGGTTAATTAGGAGCTACAGGCGGTCCAGACATAAACAGACAAATATATCTTTACATTCTTTTCAATCTCTCCATCAGCAGAAACAAGAAGTTAAAAGGACGTTGAAGATCTTTTTCAACACAGAACACGAGGGGTCAGGATGGGGTCAAAGATTAAAAGTCCAACTTAAACATACAATCCAGCAACAACTCTGTAAACATCACAAAGACATGTGGACCTCAGCAGGTCGCCTGACATTCTGTATGATTGTATTTATGGAATCAATACTGCAGTTGTTTATCATTCTGGTCCGGGTCAGCTTAGGTTTGCATAAGTGTCTTATGACATAAACCTTACAAACAGATCAACTATCCGTCCAATCAAAAATGAGAAGTGAGGAATGTAGGGTGCATGCAGCAGTCACACCCTGGAGCTCCGCTAGTGAATAAACCAGTCGCATGCTATCACAGTCTCGACAGTGAGGACAAACTGTGTGTACATCTGCCTCTCCATCCGGGTGTGGAAATCACCTCATCCCTATAAACAAACACTTTTGTGCCTCCTTATTCCTCCCTACACAACCAGGGTTTTCAAACGCGGGTTTGAATTGATGAAAAGCAATGAATTCAATTATCATGAAATCAAAATTAAAGCAAAAAAAAGGCATTTTATTTGTTTAATCTGGATGTCATGTGACCATTACACAGGACAGATATGTTTTGTGTCCCAACATGTATAAATTGTGTAACAACAACAAAAGCTATGTAAAATACTACTCAAAACAAAATACTACTAAAAACTACAAAAGATACAAATTTATGTTTTAGAAGTTAAAACACGCAAATATGCCATTAAATTATTGAAATGTTTACTTAGAATCTCAGGGGTACTTTAGGGAAATAATTTAGGTCAAAGACCTTCGTCTGACAAAAAAGTTTTAAAACTCCTGACCCAGATTACTGCCCGTCTCCAGAAAGAAGTCAAATACCAGCCCCAGTTAATTAGCTGAGGGCGGCGCCTGTGCTGTGCCACCTAAGAGCCAGAACAGATCCTTACAAATCTCTGCCCTTCGTATTCTGCCCAACATTTTTCTTTGCCTCAGTTGGACAAACAGCTTGAAATAACACCAGCAGGTAGAGTAGAAAGCACACTGCTAATTCCGCTGCTAATGCTGATTCAGAGCTAATCTGACATCTGAGTTTTATAAATGTTACTACAGATAATCTATTGAAAGCTTGATCTGTTCTCCATGCCTTAGTTAAGAAATTCATGAATCACAGTTACGCAAGTCACTCACTACCAGTCAGAGTTCCGCATGTTCCGCCCATCTGTGATGCAGTTGCTCCGTTCAGCTGCTATTCAGTTCCAAATTCCGAACCGAGTGGGAAAAATTGCGCTGCGCTATTATGAAAGTTCCACGTCTGACCTGAGCGTCTGGAAGTCGAGGAATGTTAGCATAGAGCACGTACTTGTGCTTATGCCATTAAATACATTTATCAGCTAAGCTATGCTACGTTAAACGAAGTCGCGCTATGTGCTGTAATTGCATCCTCTGCAATCGAGTTCTTGGCAGGCGATTGTAAGTCTTAGCAGACGTCTGAGGCCAGTGTAATTGCTGACAATTTAAACACCACACAGAGATCGATGAGGAGGGGGGAAAGAGAGAGAGACAGAGAGAGAGAGAGAGAGAGAGAGAGACAGAGAGAGAGAGAGAGAGAGAGAGAGGGGAATCCTAACATGAGCACCTCCTGTTAAGGCCTTGGGAGCTCAGCTAACAAGGAACATTTTCAGAACGTTAGCTAAAGTTTTCTCAAAGACATCAAAAATGTCCTTGCAGTAACACTAGTAGAACCTTTTTTTAACATTACATCTCTCTCAAAAAGCACAACTCAAGTTGTTAGCGGAGTGTTTTAAAACACAAGAATTACAGAATTAAAAAAAAGTTTAAAAACGCTCTTATGAACAAGCAATAACTACTAAAAGCTTAAAGATCTTTCGAGCATTCCTAGAACTTTCAAAGTAAGAACGGTTTTTTTTTACATTATATTAAACATTATGAAAACGTTCTAACAACCTAAAATTGTTAGCTGAGGGTATAAGCTGGGTAGGTTCAGTTCTCCCTGTCTCAAAGTTTTGACTCATTTCTCAAGAGGAAAAATGACCACCTGCTCAGTTTGACGCGTGTTCAAGTGACATACACATGCTTGCTTTCTCTATTCTCTGTCTTTTAGACCGTGAGCCCTCAGTCTCTGTACCTGGTCACCATTTGTCTGTCCAAACGGCTTTGCTTCCATTTTTCCAGCGTTCCATGTGCTTCTGGTTATTTTGATAATCTGGTTGATGTTTATGGCTGGTTATTGTTAGGTCTAACAGGAGACTGTTAGTGGACATACTGTTGGTGAAGAAAATCTAATGACATTTATACTTTTACCATTTATTTGTTTATAGTCTGCAAACTAAAAATCTGGTTATGCCACTAATCTGCGCTTTGGCTCCAGCTTGCTTCAGCGCAGGAAACTTCTTTTCCTGAATCTATCCTCAGACTGGTCTCAATGGTAACTCACTGGGCGGAGTGAGACATTTTCAATGGTTATGATAAATTATCTTTATTTACAAGTACACTCGAATGTTATCAGGCTTCATTTTTACATGATCTTTTTCTAGCTTCTGTTTAGTAACGTGTGTTAGCCACATGCTAACACGTTATCTAAAACTAGTAACAATAAAAAAAAATCACATAGCATTTAGACTTCGGTTAGCTTGCCAGTTGGAAGCATCAACTGGTTGTTGGTTTATTTTATAATAAGTATTTCTGAGCACTTTCCATTTTTTATCGATTGGGTTTATGCTTTTTAAACTTTCTGCCTATTATTGCGCTTTAATAAGCTATAATCAAGTAAAAACTCACTTTATGATTTAGATTCCGTGCAAATCGCTACGACCTCATAATGCTGTCGTTTCGCTCGCTGTCGCTGTCTGTCTTTTCTGTCTTTTCTGTCTCTCTCTGTTTTCATCTTTCTCCAGAGACTAGTCCCGGGCACGGGTCATGTTCATGTCAGAGTCAATTCAGCTCTGAAAGTGCTTTGCTGGGGGCAGACAAAGTGAAAGATATTCCTTTGCTATCTCAACAGCTTAAACAGGTGAAAACTGTTGCTAGGAGGTGAAAGGAAGAGTAAACAGTGGGGGGGGAGAAAACACATGGCGTGTAGTAAATAAAGCAGACGCAGGAATCAAGCAGCTCAAGATCTGGAGAACATATTACTGGGACGTCGAGGAGTATAAACAGATAAACGGTTATGCCTTTGGGTCTGTTAAACAGTGTCTGTCATCAAGCGCTACATGCTTTCACTAGCGTAGAATAGCTGAGAAAAATCACACGTCAAAAGAAGAGTCAGACAGATATCAGACGCCATTCATCCAGAAATCCCAGATAACAGGCAACGTTCTAAGAACGCTCTCTGTAAGCTGGGCGCACACACAAACACACACACACACACACGCACACACACACAGACGTTAATAAGCATGGCTGGCGCTGGTGCAGACAGCTATTTTTAGACTGATTAACACTGGAATGAAAAGCTCGTCTCTTCATCTCATTTACAGTCTGCGTCTGTCATCGCCAACAGGCCCTCTGAGGTGGCTCTCACGTTTCCCTCTTTCTCCCTCTCTGTCTCTCGTCCACTCACTTGTCCCATATTTTCCACACATTCCTGTTCTCCTCCCCCCTCTCCTTACTCAGCCTCTTTAAATCTGATGTAATGTTTGACCCCGAGATACCCCCAGACTCAGCTTGCGGTGAACCGGCTGCCAAGAACCCAAACGTGTGCTGGATCCATTTCTATTCCTCATAAGAACTACAGTTCCAAAATAATCTGTCAGACGGTCAGCACATGTGTGACTAGATATTTACATTTTTGAAATCTTATTGGTGCTTGTCTGTGTAGAAATTGCTGCTATTATGCTATGGTTGTCAAGGTGTCGCTATGCAGTTGCTCATATCCCTTACTATTAACAGCCACACATTAGATCAATAACGTGGAATAAGAGTTATATTCTATGGAGACTGAATATTAAAAGGTCCTAGGAATTAGGACAAGTTTTTTGCTAGTAGTAATGATGAAACAAAATGGCGGTACAGACATTGCTGCAACGATGCTAGGGGTTGCCAAGGCGTTGCTATGCAGTTGCTAAAATGTATTTTCAAACATTGTACGTCTGTGTGAGGCACTAAGAACAGAAGGTTATAAAGACGCTTGTTACTTTCAGCACCCGCACATAAATCAGCACTGTCATCATCTACCGAAGAGGAAACGCGCTCCTTTTCCTTTTACACGGCCCCTCACCTTGAACCGTAAAGCTTTATAAGACACAAACTCCAGCTACTGTAGCGCAGCCGAGTGTTGCGGGTCCGAGTGAGCTGCCCTATGATTCACAGCCGCCGATGATAACCAGCCAATCACAGTCAACCTCAGCAGGAAAAATAAAGGTCTCGACTCAATGTAAATGATTGAAAACACATGTCATCGTTTTTTCTACTACTGTAATTATTTGGGAATGAGCGGCAATATTTTGCTCCCTTCTGCCCAGGAGAGCGAGTGGAAAACTCCGCCTCAGCGGTACAGTTGAATGTCTCGTATAATCACAGGGCGGGATGAAACGGTCATTATTTAATAATCAACGGGAGGATGGATTGGGGTTATATGGGATCTGGCTCGGCCCTAGCAAGCTGCTCTGCAGGAATCCCAAACTCACAGGGGACGTTCTCAGAACGTTGGCTAATATGAATATGTCTTCCATCATTTTCCATAAGCCTCATGTCATTCCAAACTTGTATGACGTTTTTGCTACTGAGGAACACAAAAGAGGAAATTTTGAGGTACGTTGGTAAACAAACAACAGTGGCATCCATTGACTTCCACTGTATGAACACAAAACCACTGAGACATTTCTCAAAATATCTTCTTTTGTGTTCCACAGAAGAATAAAGTCACACAGGTTTGGAATGACATGAGGGAATGACAAATCATGAGACACGTGAGGCAAACGCACATGTGTGTACTATGACTTTGGATTGTTACAGGCCCAAATCATCAATATTATCAGATGTTGGGGTTGGGGGGCTCTTGACAGTCATTACGTTTGCTTTCATACCAGCATCACGTGACTGCAGAGGTTTGATGCCCGTGTGTGTTTAGAAGTCTCCCGGTCTTTTATCCTGAGCCATCTGTGTCGAGGACTCACAGACGGTTTATATAACATAAGCTTCTCATATCCTCGGCTATCCAGAGTCACACATTAGAAGGGACAAAGACTGTACAGGGATTTTAAAGCGATTGAATATTAAAAGGTCTCGCATCTACAGAGCTTAGCAGAGAAAGTTCTAAGAACATTCAAAATGGACAGTTTTGTAGATGTTGTATTAATGCTATTGCTTGTCTATAAGAATGTTATGCAAAAAATTTTTAATTATGTTGCTTTTCAAAATGTTGCACTAACAACTTAAGTTTTCTGATATGTATAATGTTTTAAAAAGGTTCTACAAACTGCAAGAACGTTTTTGGGTAATTTAGATGGGACATTTGCTTTTTGTGTTGCATACTGTGTTTTTTGCCTTTGGGAGGGCAGTGTAGACTGCCGAGTCACAGACAGAAAGCCAACCAGGTTTCAAAGACTCACTATATATAAGTTTATACCGAATTTATACAGAATTTCCTCTAACCGATCAGCAAACGGCATTTCCAACACATCAGTCTGGTACATAAAAGTTCACGGCAGGAAACGTTTTCACTTGAACCATCAACACTTATTCTGACCCGACAAACACGCGCTTGAGGCACAAACACTGCAACGTCTGGACACACTCATGAGGAATGTGACATCATACAGTATAGACAGAGATAGAGAGATAGAGAGTAAGAGAGAGAGAAAGGTTAAGTGGGTACAAAGTAGGTAGCATGAAGGCTAAATATAAATAATATTTAAATATAATAATATAAATATACATTAATGCAATTAATGCAGTCTAACAAACAAGAAAACCCACAGAAAGTGTAAACAACCCATTTCGTATTAAAATACAGTAAGTGTTTGCATAGTCTGTACAAACACACACACACACACACAAACATCTAAGCAAACTACTCCAGCGTTCCTCTGCAGTGTGAGTTTATTGGGTTCAGTGCAGTTTAAGATCAAGTTAAATAGCAACACAAGACATTGTGGGAGAGTATCGGATGTGTTTGAATATCCTACACACACTCTAGTCAGTCATTTAGTCCCAGTCCCTCTGTAGTAACCTGAGGTTAAGTGTCTGGCTCAAGGGCAAAATGAATGTTCTTAAACTTGCCCCTCGTGGGCCCTAAAACGACAACCTTTTAGTTACCAGCCCCGATCTTTACTAATTATGACACATAGCAATTTCAGCCAATCAGATCGGCTCATCAATCATTTCCACAAGCAGTGGAGGAATAAAGAACTATGGATATTTCTCCCTAGATGAGACACGACACCCATTCATTCCACTAACACCCTTTAAATACAGCAAGACATCAGCACTGGGCAGGTCAGCTGTCGGCCTGCACAAAACAAATGTGTGGAAACAATGCCACATCTGGAGATGAGAGAGAGAGAGAAAGAGAGAGAGAGAGAGAGAGAGCGAGCAGAAATAGAAAGTCATAATAAAAGAGAGGAAAAACAGAGGAAGGGGATAGAGTAATGAAGGAATGACGAGGAAGAAGGTGGAAATGAAAGAGTGGAAGCAGACCAGCTGTTTTGAACAAGTGCCAAAGTGTCTGGAGATGTGTGATGCTCTAATTTACGAGAGATTCCCTCAGATGGGCCTTTCTGAGCGCTTAAACCCTCCGCCATCTGCCAGAGAGAGAGAGAGAGAGAAAGAGAGAGTGTACCTATTCTCACTTTCTCAGTCGCACTTAAACACACTTCACCAACCAGCCCAACAAGCCCAACAGTTTGATGTTCCACTATCCTGGTGCTTCTTATTTTAAAACTACACCCAGTCTGTCGCCCTTCATTTACTCTTCTGTAAAGTCAGAAATCTTTCTAGAAATCTATTTCATCTGAATCTGATCTACACTGTATTCTGACGGTGCAGTCGGAAAACTTGACAAAAATAGACAAAAATAGATATAGACGTTTTCTAAAAAAAATCTGAGTGGTGCTTGTCTATGAAAAACTCACGGTCACTATGCTAGGCTGTTCTGAGTGGTTGCCAGGGCGTTGCTAGGGAGTTCTTGGTATTTGCTTACTGGCCTAAGTCAGAGCCTACGCGGAGATTTAAACATACAACCCTTTGGTAACCAGTCCAGATCTCCAACCATTACACCACCTATCCATTTCACCCAATCAGATCTGCTCATCAGCCATTTCCACAGGCCATGGAGAAAGAAAATAATTTGAAATTTAACCACTGCACCAAAGTACTCCATCATTGTGGTCTAAGCTGTGTGTCTGTCCCCTGCCAGGAACTCTCATGGCCAATCAGAATGTATTAGGAAATACATCATCTTATGCACTGACTCACTGCTGATTCTGCATGCCAGAAACTGGACAAGCTGCCACTATATTTCTGCTACCAGTCTGTCATTGTGCAGCTGTGTCTGGAGTCACAGGTCTGGGGTGATGGTACCCGTCTAAATGAAGGCACAACAACTGTGAGACTACCAGCTAACAAGAAACATTGTTAGAACGCTGGATATCAAAAAGTAGAAGAATGTTTTTTAACGGTCAATATCATATCAAAAATGTTATTCTTAAGTTGTTAGGGGAACATTTTAAAAACGTTACAGAATTAAACAATGTTTGAATGTTTTTTCAAATCAAGCATAATATTAATGTAATGTCTAAAAAACTGGATGTAGACTAATGTAGGACCTAATGTAGACTAACGTTACAGCGAGAACGTTCTTTTTGAGAACGTTAACCAACATTCTAAGAACGTTCCCTGTTAATGGGTGCAAATCCTATACAAGCCCATGGAAGATGCTGGCCTGTGTCTGAGCAGGCTGGATTTGACTCCGGGATATTTGGAATTGCAGTGACATGCCAGTGGGCAGTGGGAGGAGATTGGTGATGGTGTGGACAGGTGGAGTGATTAAGGAAAGATTTCACAAAGGTTTTTACTGGTGTCTAGTGGGGTTCAGTAACTCAAAACCGCTTCCTCTCACTGCCTGGTCCAGGTCAGGAAGCACTTTACCTGGAAAATCAGATGCATCCGAGACTGTCAGCTGCTGTCAGTGGGTCATACAGAGGGATGACATTCAGATCAACAGGAAGGTCAAACTTCATGAAAACTCACCGTCTCTTCACCTGCCAGCTCTGGAAAGTTTATCTGTGACAACATGTGGGTTTTCTATTAGCTGAGGTTCCTGTACGCTACCCAGGAGAACCTTTGGGAAACCGTCATTCTCATGACCCTGCACAAAAACAACTGGAAACTCATTCATGATTGTTATGGGGGAGGTTTCAAAAACAGCCCTGAAGGGCGTGGGGGGGTTGTTGTATTTACCCTGCAGCTGAAGGTATGACGGGTAATTTACTAGGTTAATCACATGATGTAAACTAGCTGGTTGGACTAGATCAGGGGTCACCAACACAGTGCCCGCTGTGTTAGATACATGAAGTTTAGATAAGTTTAGGTGAACTCTGACCCTAACCCTAACTGGTAGCCCTTCGTATGACTCAGTACCCATGATGTAGCTCTCAGTTTCAAAAAGGTTGGTGACCCCTGGACTAGATGTTCTAAAGGAAGAAAAAGCAGAGTGGAAGAAGAGATCGCGAGAGCAGAGGTGAGTGCGGGATCAACGAGTCCATGGATGAAGAGATTTCCAAAATCCGGATGAAAGCTGGCCGGTCCGGATTTGGAGCGGGCCGCAGGGAGAAAGGGACATAACCAGGATTCAGATCAAAGAAGTAGGTCGGCTGAGAGACAAATGACAGACTGTCCCCTCCCCTCCATCCCTCTATTTCCAGTCTCTATTTACACAGATGAGTTTGAAAAGCCTTCAGCAGGACTTCGGCTATCAGCACAGCAAATAAACACACAAACACACACAGTAATGCACAATCCATATAAACACACTAATGCAAACTCATTTACACACACACACTCCCAACAGTGTACCAACACTAACAAATGTAAACGTGCACACAAACACACACACACACACACACAAAGTGACACACTAATACAAACTCCACATTTTGACTAATACACGCCCTATATACCAAAAGCACACACATACATACATATAGTATATCGCTACTAGAAATATACATTTATATACACACACAGCACAGCGTTTACATGAATGTAAATACAGATGAAATGTCTCAGACTAACGTGTGTACAGTTCTCCATCAGTACTGTAAACGCTTTCTGTACAATAAACCTCAGCGCAGATGTGTGTAAATCATTTTCTGCTCCTGCCTGTCACACAAACAGAACCATTATGAATCATAAACAAAGACAAAAGTCCCACGTCTGCTCCAGTTATACAGACCGTGTGGCATAACACAGACAAACCCACAATCTTAAAGAATGTGTTTATACGACTGTCTAAGTGTGTGTACTTTGAGTAAATGTATTAATGTGTGTGTGTTAAGTATCAGCAAGTTAGTGTGTGAGGACAGACACCCCCCCATGCAATCAGACAGACAGACAAATGTGGACTGGCACTAGGATGACAGCACTGGCTCTTACCTACACGCTTGTCTGGAGAACTGAGAGGTTCATATCTGCCCCTGCATTTCCTGCGCTGCACGTTTAGACCGAGCACTCGTGCGAGGAGAGAGAGAGAGAGAGAGAGAGGTATAGAGACAGAGGGAGAGAAAGAAAGAAAGAGAGAGAGAGAGAGTGCTGTGCAGTCTTGGCACTCTGATTCTACGTTCTGAGGATGAAAATAAACGTCTTCATTACTATCTGGAGACCACGCCTCCACCTCTACCCCCACCCGTCCCTCCCACCTTGCTTCTCTCTCTCTTTCTCTCTCTCTTTCTCTCTCTCTCTCTCTCTCTCTCAGCCAGTAGCCCGACTCTAAAGTCTCTCCCGGCCAACAGAAGGCCAGAAATCTGCCAAAACAAACTTTCAACCGCAACCGGTTGCCAGTACAGTGAGAAGAAGAGAGCGCTGTGACAGATCTCGTAGAAAAGAGCAGAATAAAGAGGAGAGACGCACTTTTAATCAGTGTTGTTGCACTCTTAATTAAAGCTTGCTGTGGGAACTGACACATCAAACACTCTGCTGCTTTATGGGACGGCAGAGGCTCAGAACACACGCACATTTGCTGATGTGCCAGCTTCCTTTCCCACGTACCAGCACAAATAAATAGATTTTTTTCAAAAATCATGAGTGAGCTTTGAAATTGTTTTTTTTTTCCATCATCTGTGAGAGTTTTTTACTGCTGCCATAGGGAATGCTGTCCGTGGCATTTGAGAAAATCCCTCTTTCAGGAGAACGGCAGGCTGTCTGTAATTATAAGTGGGGTTGGGCATGAAGTCTGCCTACAATCCCGTCTCTTGATGCCACACACACACACACACACACACACACGCTAACTTGTCTAAATGGGGACATTCCATACTTCCATTGTTTTATACACAGCTAGTTATAAACACTATAACCCCAACCCACACTCTAACCCTGACAGAACACTTTCTGAATTTTTACAATAAAAAAAAGCTTTATTTATTATACTTTTATAGTGTTTTTACAAGTGAGGACGTTCCCAAAAAGAGGTTTTGCTCAAATGTGTCAGGTTTTGTTGACTTTTTGGCACAAATTTGTACCAAACACATGGTTATGTAAACACACACACACACACACACATGAAAGCTCAAGCCAAACCAAGGCTGTGTGCTCATACACTCCCAAATTCAACATGACAGCTGACAGCGTATATTTGAATGTATTTAAAACCTTTTCAATTCACATAAAAGCTTCGTGGGAGAAATTACGTTTGCTTTGAAATTGTCAATGACAACATTCATGGCAAACTCGGTACAATTTTCCAAAAAACACGAGACATTTGCGCATTTATTTCTATATGCATGTATCATAAGGGGTATTTTAAGGCTAACGTTAAAATTTCGCGGATTAGCGTAATTTGGTTACTGGTACTGTAAATGAAGTCTGGGTTCAAATGAAAGCAAGTGTTTTTGACTGCCGCGATGTGTCAGAGCTGCGGCTAAACACAGCTGCACACAACACTTTTATCCTAAATACACACAAATGTTTGGTTATACTGCTGCCATGGAAACGTAAATCAAATCAAATCATACGACTTTTAAGAATGGAAGCGAGAAGCCAATAGGAAGGGAGAGATATAATGAATTCTGTCGTGTTTTATTATCTACAAGATTGTGCAGTGTTCGGTTTATAGTTGTGGCACTGACATTCAACTAAAACAAGGAGTTTGTGTGATATACAGTAGGCCATTAAAATCTGTTGACAAATATACGTAAATATAATTTACGATATGGTCAAAAAATAAAAAATAATATGAATAGAATGAAAGACTGTGAAACAAGAAAAACTCTATTTGGTTTAAAAGGGAACAACCTAAGTGTATGACATTAATGCATTAATGCTGTGTGATTTCCTCTCCTCACCACAAGAGGAGCCCTTGGGCAGTTTCTGCATTTAAAAACCTACAGAAAAAGACATCTAAATAGCCCACTATGAGGATGGCACACACTCTAAAAACGTTGCTTCACAATGTCACAGAAGAACCGTTTTTGGCTGTGTGGTTCCATAAAGAACCTTTAACATCTGTAGTATCTTGTAGTTTCACAAAAGGTTCTTTGTAGTGGAGACTACAATAGACTATATAAAGGTACGAATATAATGATTCTTTGACTGATGGTTCTTCAAAAACAGTTCTTCTGTGGCACTGTGAATGACGTTTTAGGAACCTTTATTTAGGAGTGGTGTGTACAATATATGAGTTATGACTCACACGTCAAAACAAAACAGATACTTATTACACCTGGTGATGACAGAATGAAGACCAGAGTCACATCAGGCATGCATCATCTCCACCACAAAACTACAAACGCAATACGGATGTGAACTTGCATGCTGTCATTGAAAACGGTACAGGATGTGGATGAAGCTCTGTGTGTGCGGGTGTGCGGTTTCAGCCTGCAGGTCCAGCCCGTCATCCACATAAACCTTTAATAGAAGACCTTTGAGTGGCAATCCTCCATCTGAAGTCGCTGCACTCTGTAATTGACCTTTAAAATACTTTCTGGAGAGGTCGGAGGCACTGGCACTGGCCATAGGCCCAAGCAGCGCTTCACCGCCAAACCCCAGAGGATGCTGGGAAGGCAGCGGGGTGTATATTTAGTGCCCTGCGCTTTAAATGTGAACAAGGGTTGTTGTTACACATAATGCCCCTTTGTGCATTAAACCGCTTCTGTCGGCCTCAATTCTCAGCTAACACGGAATTGTTCCGAATGCTGGCTAACGTTCTCCAGAAGTTCTCTCAAAGCTATCAAAACGCTCTTGCAGTAATAATATGCAGTAATAAAACACCACATTGCAATAATGTGAATTTAATCGGAACCATCAGAATAATATAAATTTTAAACTGTAAATGCATTAGTATTGAATTGAGAGAAAATGTGTTATCTTCATAAAAACAATCCCACAATGCAACACACTACAATGGCCCTAACACAGGATTCATTGTTCCTTACGCAATATATAATTCCTTATTTGTCTTGTTTTGATTTTGGAGTTATGTGACTTGGACCATGTTTTTGTAACGTTCACCAAACGCACATTTTCTAATGTCAAAACAAATAACTGACATCATATGTAACTTTTTAGTCTGTTCATGACAACAGCGCCAACAATGCCTTCATTTGACTGGGTTTTATTGACGCCTCAAGCAGAACAACAGCAGGAGTGATGGCAGATATGATTTATTAGTGACGAACTTTCCACAATCTGGAAAATTCCCAAGTTACAAACCCTTGAGGTCATGTGAAATGACATCAACACAACCTTCTACTCCACACTTTGATCCTTTATCAGAAGACTTCAAGAACTTCCCAAGCCAGTGCTTCAGGTTTTCCGTGCTCTACAGGGACAGTTTTAATGGACCGGTACATCTCTGCCCATACGGGCCTGAGGAGTTCAACTCTTCAGCTCCATAATTTGGTTCAGACGAGGTAAAGCAGCATTTCTACATTAATACAAGTCACATTCTTGTAAAAACGATTCATCCGTCTTTTCTCCCTGTTTTTTTGCTCTTTTCCCCTTCATCTTACATATCCAAAGACTTTCTTTGGCTCGGAATGAAAGGACGGACAAAGAGGGAGCGGAAGACGAACGCTGGCCTTTTTGGACGTTACATAACACATCCTGTTCACCAGCATTGCATTATTCTTTAAAACCCTTTTAGCACAATCATGCTAAAAGCTTAGTTGACAGCTAATGTCGCGGGATCGTTCCTCAATGCCGAGCCTCTCAAACGCAGTCAGGTTAAAAACATTATTACTTTGCTTTGCGTCTCTCCGAGGTCTTTTGACTCTCTATCGCCATCTCTGTTTGAAAATTGCACATGCAACAACACATACTCATAAGGGCCGCTGCTATAATTGGACGGGGCCCTATTAGGGGTCGGGCCCCTCTACCCAAAGAGGGCCTTTGAGGTCCCCCCATGTTACATTAAAGGGAACATTAACTTTGCAATGTTGGCAGAATAACTGTGTTTTTTAGTTCAAAGCTGCAAAATATAACTTTTGCCTCTCTGTTACCATCTCTGTTTGTAACCAAACTGCAGGTTACTTTACATACTTTCCTTTGTCAAATGAATCCAAACGGACATTTTCTGGAAAATCAGACCTGACAGCTTAAATTACAAGTCATTATTATAAATGTACCATTGCGAATCGAGGTTAGGTAAGGAAAAAGTTTTGAACACTGATCTGTTATGTACTTGCTTAGTAACAGATTTTTGTTCAATTTTATCCAAAAAAAGTTACAGATTGCCGCTTTAAATAATCGTTAAAAATCCATTTTCCCCTCAAGCTCTCAGTTGGCATGATCTGCAATGCAAGAGCGAGAGTCTCTGTTCTTCTGCCCAGTCAGCAGAGTCTCACGCCAGACCTCGGGCTGCCCTTCCATCTGCCTGTGACAAACTAAATCATCAGTTTCCTGTTGCTTTCATATTCTGGACTCATCATCCCCTCAAGGATGCCATAGCTGGACTGTCACATTGTAATCGGTTCCTCTTATTCGATGAAAGCTCTCAGCCACAACTCTGACAGTTCAAAAACACCAACAACTTAAAAAAGGCACATAAAAGCATACACAAACATAAATCAGCGCAGTAACTACATTATTATATACGTTTGCCCACTTTTATACCAAAGAGATTTGAATTGATCTACAATGCCATGAAATCAAACCGAAGACTGAATATATGGCTGTACATCTTAAAGACAGAGTATCTCACACACCATTTAACATCTAAGGCCTCAGTTTTTTTCCTTTCTGCCTCTCTTTGTTGGTAAAGCTGTAATTTTTTAGACGCACGTCCCACAAAATTGCAGAGAGATGTTCCCATTTTTTGGTTTGCTGAAGAGACATTAAAAATTAGACTTTCAAAAACATCCTAAACTCCTTCTAAACGACATCCAAAATTGTGTAGCTTTCATGTTTATGCTACTGGGCGTACATTAAAGCTGTTCCACAACCTGGACCTGCACACACACTCATTTATGCAAGACATGACTGTTTTCAGCATTAGCTTGCTGCTAAGCTAACTTCATGACGTTTAGTATAGCACACAAACATTTTAGGTCGTGAGAACATTTCTGTAACATTTCCATTAAGTAACAAAAATTTGACAACTTATTTTGAAAGTTCAAGGAATGTTCAAAACGTCTCATTTTCGTTAGACATTGTATTAACGCTATTGCTTTGCTATTAAAACATTCCACTAACAATTTAGGAATAGTGTTTTTGCTACATAAGATCTGTGATGTTGATATAGAAACATTTCACTAACATTACTGCAAGCACACTTTTGATATCAACATTTTTGGGAACGTTTAGAGGTTCGCCAATGTTCTGAGAACATTCCCTGTTAGCTGGGATGTGACCAAGAAGCTGTAACATTTGTGCACCTCGCCTTACGTCGCCTGAGGTTTGAAAACAATAAAGCGTTTGTTCACGCTGAATTAGCAGAATCCTGTCATACTGTAGATAATACATTACAGACGACTTACAACGCTGTTCAACTATCTGTCTGTACTTCACCATGAGCCAAAACAACACTGGTCAATGTTCACAAGCCATGAAAATCTTCTCAAAATACAGAGCTGGAGAAGGTCATTTGTTATGTCAGTGACTTATTGGTTCAGCTCTCTGTTATTGTGGGGGGAAATAAAAATGCTTTGTTCATTTTAGCTAAAACCTCAAATGACATAGCCTGACTACAAATCCTGAAGAGAACAGTTGATTTAATTAATGTCATTACTTGATTGATAAGAAAAAACAAGCTTTTCATTTCACGTCATTAATCTAACTTGTGAACCAACATCTGCACTCCCAAAATAGTGCTTTACAATGCCAAGAAGAACCGACTGTATGGTTCCATAAAGAACCTTTATACCTTAATATCTGTAGAACCTTTCTGTTTCACAAAAGGTTCTTTAGACTATCAAAAGGTAAAGAAATTGTTCTTCATGGCACTGCTGTGAAGAATCTTTATTTTAAGAACCTTTATTTTTTAAGGCACACGCATATAATAAGTGTGATGTTTAGGTGTTCCTGTACTGTACTTTGTGACCTAAACACTGTAAAGTGTACTTGATTACTACATGAATAAAGTTGAATTGGTTATTGGCTAAAAACGGTTTACTGTAATTACAGTCCTGCTTTAACACACAAGACAATGTAACCACAAAACCATTTCAGAATCTCTTCAAAGACAACAAAAGATCTGACAGATACTGATCTGTCTGGAGACTCAGGGCAAACACGTTGGCAGGAATGAATGCTCATTTTCAGCGCTGTGATGTTGAAGCGAGTGTATATAATCTCTTGAGCTGTGTAATCATTTCATAATCTCCTGCATTTACACTCCCCTGGAATCAAACTCAACCTCACACAATCTGTAGAGACGCCTCATGTTCCGGGTCTGTTACTCTGCTTCCAGCGTAACTGTGTTCACATGCATCAAACACGCCGTTTTTATTCCATATTTCTCACAAATGTCTGTGGTTGATTATTTCAATTGCTATATTCAAACTTTGTTTTATACACAATTTAAGCTTGTGTATGAAACTGTGTCCAAACCAGATGCAACGTGACTTTCCGAAGATCTGTATGTATCCCTAAAAATCTTCAGTCTATACAAGAAGCAAAATTATCAAGATTTTAAGAGGTTTTCTATGAATATGTCAATAACGTTTTTTTGCTTTTTTTATTTTCCTTCTAGGCAGAAAGTGTTTTTCCCAATTAAAGGATAAAAGCAAAGAACATATTATATTTATATATATATATATGTTTTACGGCGACTTGTTATCTTTAAAAGAAAAGCAGTGCGGTTTCTTAACAGATATGGATCTTAGCCAGTGTGTCTGTTTCTATAAACTGATAATCATCGCCAACACAGATCGGTCTGAAGATACAGATATCAGCTCAGAAGAATTTTACAGATACAAATCTACGTTATAAAAGTCATTGGAAACCACTGCAGAACAAAGCTCGGCTTGCACAGCAGCAGACGTGCGCATGCGCATGCGCACACGCTCGTAGGACTCCGCTGTCATTACCACTGGACGTGTGTGTAAACATGCGGTGACAGGGAAAGCGTCAGTACCGCCACAGAGAAACAAAACAGCTGGTTTATTACAGCACTGCAGAAACAGATGTGCGAGTAAGAGGATTGCCAGCAGCCGTCAGTGCGGTATAGGAAAACCCAAATCAGCTGCACATTGTCCCGGGAGGAAAGGGTGCGGACCTCTTTGACCCCGGGTGGGGGGTAGGAGAGACGACTGATTGGTTAGCTGCTTCAGCTGGGTACAGTGTGGGGTTATAAGACATTTCTAGAGAGGATGTAGATGCTGTAAAATAAGAACCCAAACGGTGGTACAGGTTGAGAACCACTAAATACCACAAAGAATGTTTTATGTTGTGGTTCCTGAGAAAACCCATGTACTGTACTGGTGTATGTACTATAACTGTAATCAAACATTTTGCCAAAGCAAAAGTACAATCTGAACAATACACCAACTGAAATGATTTTTATATCTTGTACGTGGCAAATAAGAATAGGTCGTTTACGGAATCCTTGTTCAGATCTTCCCTGAAACTCTGAAGGAGATAAACTACAGAGTGAGAACACAAGGCAAATAAAGGCAGGACACATAACCAAAAGTCCCAATTAGCTCTCCATTCATTCTGATTGGTGTTCTGGAGAAAGAATTGAGATATTAAAAGGTTTCTTTCTTTCTCATGGGCTTCTCAAGTGAAGCGCATTTGTGTCGTTCTCCTCTGCATGTGTGGACCAGCAGAACGTGACGCTGCGTTGTTGAGCGCATCTGAGATTTATGGAGCTTCATGCATGTGGCAAACAGATGAGGCCATTGTGATCTTCTCGTTTTTTCTATCTCACCCCAGCTAACAATTTTAGGCCGTAAGAACGTTCCCTAACGCGTCCATTATAAGTGACTAAAAAATTTAAGTTGTTATTTTAAAAGTAAGAGAAATGTTCCAGTTCTTTTAGACAAGCTATTGTTTGGTTATTGGTCACTGGGAATCGAACCCGCGACCTTGTGTGCTGCTAATGTAATGCTCTAGCAGTTAAGCACACAGTATTTCAGGGTGAAACCTGCATGGATCTCTGTACAGTAGCACTGTACAGTTGATTAACACAAACACGCCTCCTTACTATGCTAATGAAGCCCACGATGAAATCAGCTGTGAGTTAACCGCCTGCAGAAAGCGTTCAAGAGAAACGTTTGTGTACTTTTCTATCGATCACAAAAGCAACAATTCTTCCGATGTTGGAGGAGAGAATTATATCTGGACACACATCCAGAAACGCAGTGCAGCTGAGTGAACTTTCCTTTTTAAACAGCAGATTCAATCTGGGATTCTATCAATATGGGATGTCTATAGTTCAATGTGTGTGTGTGTGTGTGTGAGACACTGAAGTCATCTCAGGGTGATACAGGGAACATCTCTGGATGTTTACAGCTGCCGTGGTGGAGCAGACACACCTGACAACCACCACCAGACCATGACATCATCCTCGTGTTCATTTATCAGACCTGAAATCTGTTTGACATTTTTTTTGTTGAATAGTTTGGGTTTAGAAATAGGAAAACTGGACCTTGACCAGTGGAAAAGGGTAAAAGTAAACTTAAATCCCAGTACGTAAAACAGTTACACATGTTTGTCTGAGAGGAAGAAGCTTAATTTAACTCTTCAGAGTTTCAGAAGAGTCATTAATCATTGTTCTGCCTTTTCAATTAGTCGTGATAGCAAAGGCAAGTATAATACCAGCCTACATGGAACGTTCTCAGAGCGTTTTCTAAACGTTCTCTTAACGCTGTCAAAAAACATTCCTGCAGTAACATTAACAGAATGTTTTAACGTTATATACCATATATATCTCAAAAACGTTATTCTAAAGTTGTTTGAGTAAAGTTTTGAAAACGTTACAGAATTAACAAAACGTTTGAATAATGTTCTTATAACCCAGATTACATGTTCCTCTACATCAGGGGTGTGAAACTCAGCTCTGGAGGATCAGTGTCCTACAGAGTTTAGCTTCAAC
>JAZGTJ010003461.1:0-35359 GCA_036877575.1 Botia almorhae | reverse complement strand
CATGTGTGTCTTCATGAAACCCCAATATGTCTGTTTTAAGTTTACAGTAATTACATTACTGTAATTATATTATATCCATCTTGCCAACGTGTGTGTTTACATGCAAATTAGCAGAATTTATTCACTTATTGTCACTCCCCCTTTAATGCAGTCTCCGCCTTGTCTCCACACTCTACCCCCACCCATTACCCCCAGTGAACAACGCCCCTTTTCCGAAAGTTTTTCAAACCAGAGGTGTGAAAAAGCACCTCTGAAACAGGGGGGTGTTGTGACCCTTTAAGCAACATTGAAATGGGCACAAATCTGCTCATAAGATTTAAGTAACTAAATAAGTAATTTAGAGTCACTACAAGGGACAGGCACTACAGCTATACAAATAACTGTATCCAGATCACTCTCTTCTTCTTTGTTGGTGTCTCCATCCAAATCTGGTTCTGGGTCAGAGAGCTGTCTATTAAAATCTCAATAAGAGTAAAACACATTTAAGCTCCACCCACATTATGGGTTTGTGCCAGAATGGCGAATATAAATTTGCAGATTCAAAACGAAAACTGTGAATGTAAATAAAAACTCTGATTTGTGAAAGAGGAAGTTAGAAAAAGTTGTAAAAAAATTATTTGAAAACCACGCTACACTTTTGCTGCTTCATTTTTAAACTTTTTTTCTTCTTTTAGGTTTTTTTTGTTTGTTTCTTTAAAGCTTGCATTAATTTTTATTGGTACAAAATAAATCCCATACAAATGACATGGTTTTCTGCATGCAAAGCTCAGCTTTCATATCCCATACCATATTTAAATTTAGCGTTATAATTTGTTTCTTTACATGGATACATGACATATTATTTACTAATTAAGCTCAAAATATTAATCATTTTCTTTCACACATATATTGTTTCACTTTATAAGACCTTTATTAAAGCATATGTAATCATATGTATTACATGATGAATGGATGCAAATTTTTTAAGCACAGTTATTTAAACCAACTCTCAAAAAATGCAGGAGTTTTTTTTTCATTTTATTATATAAGTTTGACTATAAGCCTATAAGTTTGAATCACAAAACAGTTTAACTTGTAATAAATATACAAGACAATATACAACAAATACATTATACAAATTCATATGTAGAATCATAGTACACCGACAGCAGAGATTTTTTATGTAAGATTAGTTATATTATTTATATTAGCCTTTATAATATAAAGGCCTTTTTATATCTTCATGGCAATTATATAATTCAATCATCTACATGTTTCCTTGCCATTAACCTATGTGTAACCTGTAACTGTAAATTCATACAAAGCTGCTTGTTTGTTTTTAAAAAAATTAAGATTTTTTTTTTAAAAAAACAGCATGGTTTAAATGTAATGTTATAAATGTCACTAAACCGAGAAACATAAAAGTTGTGTGCAGTGATTTATGCTAATACAAAAGCTTGTCTAGCAGTTACCATGATGTGGCTACTGTTAAATGAATATAAAAGTAATGAATGTATGTTTTAACAATTACAAATGTATATTTTGTATTTTACATAAAAAACAAAAAAATGCTACACACAAATATATCAGATCTTTCTTGGTCAGATCTTCATGAAATTTCAATTATGTAAAGGAACCAACTCATTTGGACACATGCACAATAATAAATTTAATTCTTTGGAGTGGGAGGGCTGTGTCAAAGTCAAAACGTAAAGTGGCTGGAGCTGCAAGAGCCATCTGCTGTTTTGGAAGACAGTCGCACAGTTTCGTTTGTGAAAAAAATTGCATTATCACATTTTTGAGAAAATCAAGCTGAGAATCTCATATAAATGGTGTGTTGTAAAACAGTACATTTTTTGCAACTCTGCGTTTTTTCTCAAAATGCATTTAGTATTTTGGCTTTCCTGCAGCTCAGTGGTTAGAGCATGGCGTTATGGGTCATGGGTTCGATCCCAGGGATTGCACATACTCAATGTATAGTGATCAATGTGTAGTATAATGCAATGAAAGTCGCTTTGGATAAAAGCGTCTGCCAAATGCCTAAATGTATTTGCAAAGCATTTTCTGTTGGAGATTTTGAAACTTTCATTTGCAAAAATATTGCGGTTGTTTGTATAGTTTGTTTAGTTTTTGAATAATGCTAGCTTCATTTTTTGTTTGGGGGGGTAGTTTAGTAAAGACAACTAGGGGTCGTATTTCAGGAAAGTGGCAAACAACTATATGGTTGTATGGGTTGGAAGACAAAACACAAATATGCAATTGAGAGTAATACAAACTGAAAGCAAATGGATTTTTTATCTCAGTACTGTACAATCACAAAGACTGAATCCGTGGAGTTCAATTTTTTTTCCCCCTTCAATTAGATTTTTTTAATTGTAGTTGAGTAACTGATCTATAATATTTTGATTGAATTCAAGTGAGTTTACCTTGTTTTGCACTTTGATAAATAAAAGAAGATTGACTTGTAATCCATTTCGGATACATATATATAATGACTCTGAGGTCTCCAAACTCATGTCATCTAGCCATCCTACCACCTGCCCGCTCAATCCTATTCCATCTCATCTTTTGCAAGCTATTTCTCCAGCAGTCACACCAGCACTTACTAATAAAATTAATACATCTCTTCACACTGTTTTTTCCCCACTTCATTTAAGCAGGCTAGGGTAACCCCACTGCTAAAGAAACTTAACCTAGATCAAACACTTCTTAAAAGCTACAGACCGGTATCCCTGCTTCCATTCATGGCCAAGATTCTAGAAAAAGTCGTGTTCAGTCAACTCTCTGCCTTTCTCTCCCAGAACAACCTCCTGGATAACAACCAATCTGGCTTCAAGAAAGGTAATTCGACCGAGACTGCACTGCTCTCGGTTGTTGAAGACCTCAGTTTGGCTAAAGTGGACTCCAAATCATCAGTTCTAATTCTGCTGGATTTGTCAGCGTATTTGATACTGTATAGCTATTATTGCTATGCTGATGACACCCAGCTCTACCTTTCTTTCCACCCTGATGATCCCACGGTACAGACTGCCTGACGGACATATCATGTTGGATAAAGGACCATCACCTTCAACTCAACATTGCCAAAACAGAAATGCTTATGGTTCCACTCAACCCATCTCTTCTTCACAACTTCTCAATTCAGATTGACGGGTGTTGATTCAGAATGCAGCAGCTAGAGTGGTCTTTAACGAGCCTAAATGAGCACACATCATGCCACTGTTCATCAAGTTGCACTGGCTGCCAGTAGCTGCTCGCATCAGATTCAAGGCTCTGATGTTTGCTTTCAAGGTGACTACTGGATCCGCACTTTCCTACCTGCTCTTACTTCTTTGCACTTATGTGCCCACCAGAAATTTGCGTTCAGCTAAAGAACGTTGCCTTGTGGTTCCATCCAAATGAGGGAAGAAATCACTTTCCCGGACTCTTACTTTCACTCTGCCCGGTTGGTGGAATGAACTCCATATCTCCATCAGAATGGCTGAGTCATTAGCCGTTTTCAAGAAACAACTAAAAACTCATCTTTTTCGTCTTCCTTGAATAATTAACTAACACACCACCACTTATCCTTCTTTAACTTAAAAAAAAAACCCTCCTTTTACTGTGTTGAAATACCTGAGACCTGTCTATAGCACTTATTCACTGTTGCCTCTTATTGTAGTTTAAGTTGCTTCCTTGTCCTCATTTGTAAGTCGCTTTGGATAAAAGCGTCAGCTAAATGACTAAATGTAAATGTAATGATTTTTAGGGATTGAGCTTTTGACGCACTTGTTCACAAACATTCAAAATTCATTCTGTATGATTTTGCTCAATAACCTTTAAACAGACTTTCATTTTCACCCAAGGGATGGCAACAGAATGATCTCATTAGGATTAGAGATTTCTCTTTGATTGGCTCTGTTTGGAGGACTGTTCATCTGAATTTAACCATATAAAAGACACTCATCGACCTCTGGCCTTAAATATTAAGGGTTTTGAAAGAAATACTGATCAATCAGAAAATCTGACTTCAAAACAGCTTAACATCAAACTGAGATTTTAGCAATGCTTCGCTTGTTCTTTCTTGTATGTAGTTTGCATCCAACAGCTCACTTGTGAGAAGAGACTAAATTTTGGACTTTTTAGTGAGCATTGTACAAATTAACAGAGTTGAAAGTATGTATCATTTTGATAGAATGTTTTATTGTTTAAACTACCTTATATAAACAATCAATATTTGCCTTTAACATTTATTAAAGGCAATAAAAACGTATATTTCATCTTTAAGGTTTCTAGATACATGTGGATATGCAAGCAGATGATTTAGATAAAACATGCAAAGGAAAATGTTTAAAATGATTTAATATACCAAGTAAACCATGTGAGAAATGATACTAAAAACATGCTAATTGTAATTATAAAATCAAAAATTTTATAAATTCTAAAAAATCCCCTTATGTTAATAAGAAAAATCACATGAATCCATCAAACTTAATCCAAAATCATCTAAAAAAACACCCAAGACAATGTATTAGCATTAGTTTCAATTAAAAGATGATTAATTAGTGAATGTATATTCTATATAGACTCTGATGTCAATCCATATTCTGCATCCCAAACCCACAATTAAAATATGAATATAAACTCATTCTTAAATGTGCATTGTACATACTGAGCTTAGAAAATACAACTAAATGTCTTACTAAGATGTGACGAAGCTATAACTAACTGAAGAGGAGTAGTCAACACTGCCTCTGCGTGAACCAGTACGAGACCCTGCTCTGGACCCTGTGCGAGAGCTTGGACCTGAAGACACATTGTAGGGGCTGCTTATGCCTTTTGTAGACATAGAAGTAGCCTGGAGCATCTTCATGCCATTGTTCTCCTCCACCATGCAGTTATCCATTGCCTCTTTGTACGAAATTTTAAGTTTGGTTTTAGGACAGGTTAGGTTCTTAATGTAGTTCCTTGTATCCTGCAGCTTTTGTGCTCCTTTGCCATCAAGCCACCCTTTTCGGATGGCTTCTTCAATGCTCACCCGCCGACCAGTTTCTGGCTCTATGATTCCTCCTGTCAGATACTGGAACTCCAGAAACCTCTGCCCTGCCTCATAAGGCAGCCATTTTTCCTTTATGGCCTCAGCAGCAGACAGTTTCCTCTTGGTCTTGACGTCTTCGAAACCTGCATAAGCCTTCTGTGCTGGTTTCAGCTTTATAGCCATGTCTTCATCAATGATGCTTTGTTGTATAGCATCTTTCAGTGAGAGTCTCTGGCCAGTGGCAGGATTTATAATACCCCCAGTGCAAACTTGGGCTTCTAAGAGCCGCTGAGCAGTGATGTTGTCCACTATTCCACGCCGCTGAGCCTCTGGGATGGTGATCTTCTCTAGGGTCTCTGTATCAAAGATGGCTCCCACAGGGCTCTGGTCATCAAAAATATCAGATGGAGGGGAGAGGGTGATGGATACGCTAGCAAATCGTTTTCGCACGGTTGGAGATGATGGTGCAAGCTGCGTGGGACTACTGCAAGTAGCAACATCCTCAGGACTGCTGGAGCAGATGGCAAGCTCAGAGCTACTGCTTTTACTGGTGATCAGACTCGCAAACTCTGTGAGTGTCATAGTCCCTGCACGATACTTGTCCAGGCTTTGTCTATCAATAATACCCCTGTCTAGTGAATCTTGAATGTCATACTGGCTTCCAGTCTTGCGATCGACAAGAACCACATGCTTGCTGCCATCAGATCCTGAGATGGTGATCTCCTCCCACTCACACTCTTGTTCAGAAAGTTCCAGAAAAGTGTCATAGTCAATCAACTCCCGATGATACGCCTCTCGTACAGACATTTCTTTCCCTGTGTCAGGGTCTACAATCACCACTTTTCTCTTGCGGAGTGTGTTCTTTTGAGTTGTTGTCTTACTTGGCTTTTTCTTGTCTTTCAAAGGCAAAAGAATAAGTCCGGTCTTAGGATCTGTGACACACCTCTTCTTCAGTTGCAGATATGTGAGGTTTTCCTGGGTGTTGGGGTCAAAGAAACCTTTAGTGTCATCGCCCTCATATGACAAAATGTCGTTCATTTCATGGTCAAAGTACCCTTTCTTGTAAGCCACTTCCACATCAATTCGATGGCTCCCTTTAGGATCAATGATGCCACCACTGGCTATCTGAGCCTCCAGCAGTCTAATTCCATGACCCTTTTCAATTACCTCTTTCTCAATAGCTTGAAAGAGTGAGATGATCTTTCCAGTTGCAGGATCTGTGTATCCTGTGACAGCTCTTTCAGCAGACAACAGTTTGTCTTTAAACTCCTTTCCCACAAGACCTCTCCTCCATGCTTCTTCTACTGTCATACACACATTATTGACTGGATCAATTATAAAACCAGAAGCAGCCTGGGCCTCAAGTAGCTCTAGTGTGGTTCCTGGCCGAATTAGACCTTCTTTCATGGCCTGATAAAAGGGCATTGCCCTATTATTGGCCTCATCATAAATACCAGCAATGCAAGAAGAGCCACCTAGGTATGATTTGAGCCTGTCCTCAATATCTTTGCCTGTTAGTTTTCCTTGGTTAATCTGATCTAAATCTGTTTGATCAAGCAAGTTGGAATTTACAAGCTCTGTAAGTGTGACTTCACTACGAAGACCTTTCACTGTCATTTTAGAAATTCCCTCATTCTGTGTACACTTAGGGCATGCAACTGGACGCTGTTTTAAGTTCCTCAGTTCCATTTCCAGTGACTCCCTTATCCGAGAAAGCTCTAAGGTTTCCCTTTCTAAGCGCTGAATTTGACTCTTGTAGCGTTCTTCCACACTCCTCAGCTCAGCAGTCAATCTCTGGATCTCACTCTGTAGGGAGGCCCTGTCTCTTTCTGCTTTGTCTCTATTTAACTCACTCTGCCTTACCTGGCCTTCTTTTACCTCATACTGGCTTTTCCAGTACAATAAGTCTTTGGTTATTTTGTCAATTTCATCCTGTAGGCGTTGCTTTTGTTTCATCTCAGATTCCAAAGAGAGTTTGATACGTCTCAGCTCCTCTTCATAGCGCTGCTGTTTTCCTTTGTCCTGGTCCAACAGTTTCAGTTTGGCTAAGAGACTGTCTCTCTCTTGCACAATTTCTTTGTACTGGGCCTCAGACCTTTGGATCATCATGGATGTCTGGAAACATAAAAAAGTGGTCCATTAAAGAGCTTTTTCAGATTATTCTTTAGGAAATGAAACAAATAAAAAATAAAAATATCACAAAACAATATATAAATTAATTACTGTAGTAAAGCAATACAAATCATGCAAGAGATTAGATGAGTTATGACCTTGAAAAAAATTCAATTTTACAACAAAATTGAATTTTTGATAAAGCAAATTTGAAAATCAATTTGCAACCATGCAGTGTTACGCAGCAAAGGTGATTTCAAAGGTCACTGAAACCTTATCCAGCCAAGCCATTTTCATAAAAGCCAAAATTGTGATGTATTTTCTGATTCAACAGTCTAAAAACAAATTTAGTTGTTTCTCAAAGAAATACCTCAGAGAACTGCTTTTGGATTTGGGCAATTTCCACCCTTAAACTTTCCCTTTCTTTAGTCAGTTTACTGATTAGTTCTTGCAGTTCCAGTGCCCTGTTATTGCTGGCTTGTAACTGGAACTGAATGGCTGACAATCGTGATGCACTTTCACTTTCGATGGTGCTCAGGCCTCTTTTGAAGTCATCCCGCTCCATTCGCACAGTCCTTAGTTCTTCCTCTAGCCGCAGACGTTCTTTGGTAAGATTCTGAGTGAGGCTCTGCAGCCTCTCAATCTCACTGGTGCTCTCATTTTGCATACGACTCTTTTCCTCTATAGTCTTACAAAGAGTATCATTCCGTTGATTGGTCTCACGGACACGGGCCTGTTCCTGTAAAAGCTGCTGCTGCAAAGCCTTCAGTTCCACATTTACCCTGGTCAAATTCTCTACCATGACCTTATGCTCCTTCTGACTTTTATTTAACTCATCTCTTAGGCCAGAAAGCTCCTGGTCATACTTTCGCCCAAAAGCACTTTCTTGATCCTGATGGGCTTGTAGAGTGCTGATGGTAGTGGTGTATTCACGGCACATCTGGTTTACCCTCTCCAGCTCAGTTTCTATTCTTTTTCTCCTGGTGAGCTCATCTTGAGTGTTTCTCTTTTCTTTTTCCAGTTTAGCCTGCAACTCATTCACCTTGGACTGCAGTTCACCGATACAATTCTGCAGTCGCATGGCAATTTGCTCAAACTTGCTCCTTTCATTTGTTTGCTTCTCTATCTCTCTCTTTGTATTCACCAACTCTTGCTCAGAGATCTTTAGCTTGTTAATGACCTCTGTGTTGGAAGTGTGCTTTGCGAGCAGTTCAGATTGAGATTGTCTGAGGCTTTGGTTCTCAACCTCCACAGCTTTCCTCCTCCTGATCTCATCTTCAAGGTTCTGTTGTAACAAGTTAATCTGATAGACCTTTTCTTGAGCAGCTCTTTTGGCCTCTGCCAGTTCTACCTTGTGTCTTGTTTCAATCTCATCACTTTGACGAATCATCATCTGAATCTGTGTCTCAAGTTCCTTTTTAAACATTTGACCCTCTGTTGCTGAAGACCTTTGTTGATGTGCATCTTCCTCTGCTTTCCTTCTTGCCTCCTCTGTGCGACTGAAAGAGATCTGCAGCTTTCTAAATTCTTCTTCCAGGTCCCTTTTTTCAGAATTTAGCCTATCCAACTGGTTCTTTTGAGTCACTGATTCCTCCTCTTTCTGCTGTTTTGCCATGAGCACACTGGTCTTGGTGATGTGAATCTCAGATTCATAACTTTGCTTTAGTTTACTAATCTCCTGGGCAAACTGTGTTCTTACCTTTGAGGTCTCTGACTCTGCTGCAGAGCGCCGGGAGGCCTCATCCTCCATTTGTGATTTTAGCCTTTCAATTTCCCGCTCTTTATCTTTAATGGCTCTTTCAAATTGACTCCTGGACATGTTGAGCTCCTCCAGTTCTTTTTGTCTTTTGCGGATAGCAAGCTCATACTCCTCCTGTTGTGTGGTATATCTCTCTTCAGCCAGCCTCCGTTTGTGTTTCTCCTCCTCAATGAGAAATGTGAGGCGGGACACCTCATCATGTAAACCCTTTAGCTGATTCTGTGTGCTGTCTAGGCTTTCCTTAGTAGCATTGCACTGAAAAGTCTGGGTTCTCTTCACCTCCTCCAAAGATATAAGCTGTTCTTTAGATTGGTTGAGCTCTAGCCGATAACGAGCAAGATTGTCTTCTAGTGACTTGTTCTTTTGTGATTGATCTTTCAGGTCATCCTTTAGGCGCCTCAACTCCTCTTCCAAAAGCTCAATTTTAGTGTTCTGCATCTAATCAAAAACAAAGTTATACATTAAATACATTATTGAGAACGCATTATTGGGTAAACCAAGCAGAAAAAATAAAAATGTCTCTCTCTCTCAAACACATATTCTTACCTTAAATTCCTCCATGCTTTTGTGCATTTCCCCAAGAAACTTGTAGTAGTCACTTGAACGTGTCAGGAGCTCTATGTAGCGTGACTGCAACTCTGCCGCCTTTACAAAAACAGTTACAAGTCAGTGATGGTGAAAAGCATAATAGTGTTTTCACCCAGCCGAAAACTCATGAACCCTGATGCTCAGTTCCAGTCTTTATTACTACTATGTTAACACTGTGAACATTGTTAAAACTATTCATTACCTCTTCCCTCAATTCAGTGGCTGGAGACTGCAGCATTGTTTTCTTGATGGGAATGTTAAGCAGCGTCTCCAGACCTGCACTGTAGGATGCCAACTGGAGCTCATAGTCCTATGAAAACAAGATTTAAGCACTAAAAAGACTTTTAGTGCAATATATTTTATTTAATTACAACTTGATTTGTTTTACCTTTATGGAGGCACCACATGTGTCGGCATTTTTGACCACATCATCCACTTTTTCTTTTTTTCCTTTTATCTCAGAATACAGTGCCTGTTCATGATAATGACAAGATAATCATAAATCAATCAGGCTTCTTTTATACAAAAGAAACTCAAATTACTTCTACATAATCAAATTCACAAAACATGTAAAACTAAACTAAACCTACAGGCTTAAAAGGCTTAAAAACAAAGCAAATATTATTCCATCTAATTGTATCTTTTACCAAACAAATGTATTATTATGACTCCAAAAAAACCTGAGCTTTGAGCTTTTCACTAAACTTGTCACAATGCATTCTGGGTAATTGACTTATCCACTAAGGGATAAACTGTATACAATGCAGCCCTATGTGTTAAGGAAGCATAATACTGCAGTTTTCACTTTGGGAGTACACCTAAAAAAATTTACATACTGTGTAGACAGGCAGCGTCTTAGGCAGCTTAGATTTTGGAATAGAGCTAATAAGATGGACTAAACACAGGAATTTGATTGGGTGTTGGACTGACTTTTTGTTGGTTCAGGTGGTCCAATAATTTATCCACACTGCTGAATTTAGTAATCTGGAGGGCATCCTGGCGCTGACGTGTCTCCTGAATCCATTTGTTTATCATGGCATTAGTCTGATTGTAGTGATTCAGCTGTTTTTCCTGCTTTTCCAGGTCCCAGGTTCTAAAACACAAAGAGAATAATTAAAATGACCATTTTAATTATGGATACCTTCTACATTAATCATGTTATGTCTCAAAGATGCATGTGGAAACTTAGGACAAGATCAGAACATGAACCAGCACCACACATCGTCCTCCACCTGCTATCAATCTGGGTCACAATTCGGCGCCATCGGTCTGTCATCTGTCCAACCAGTTCCGTGTATTTGGACAGGTCAACATCACACTGATGGAAAGATTGGCCTATCTGACCATTCCATTGGACAGCCTTGGACAGCTCAGACTCCATAGTCTTTAAAACACCTTTTTTCTGCTCCAGTTCAGCTTTCATGTTCTGCAAAGGCACAAAGGATACATTCAAGCAACAATATACACTACATAGATGTAGTACCTAGTTATACCACAGAAAAAGAGGCAAGGCATAAAGGGTAAGGGTCTTATAAAAGCCATATAAAGGGTTGTTTTGATAAAAAACCTAAACGATTCACCTTCAGAGTCATGCAGTATCTCTCTACTTCATTCAAATCAAGAGAAGAGGTTTCCTTCTCTGTAAGACGAGCCTCATGGACCTTAATTATGTCCTCAGCCTGCAGGAGACTCTGCAGCAAAGCTTGAAGAGCAGTAAGCCTAAATGCATTATAGACAAACCATTATAATAATATCATGAGAAGATTACTCAAGACACCAGCCCTAAATAAAGCTTCTTGGTGAAAATGACCATTAAAAAAACCTATCAATGTTTAAAACCACTGTGTGCCATTTTAATTAAAATATCTTGTCATAATACAATGAGCTATAACTAAGCCATTAGTAGTTTAACAAAAGTTTTGCCTCTGGATATAAGCAGTGGAAAAGCCTTGTAGGTTTCCCAGTTTCTGGTTAATATGGTCCAGTTCGGTGCGCAAGTAGCGTGTCTGCTCTGGGTTAGTGCTGCCCTCTAGGTCTCTCAAAATCTTTTCTCTTAGATGCAGATACTCATCCCGGATGGAGTCCAGATCATGATTCACTCCCTGAAATTACAGACCAGGAACAGTTTTTTTAGGCAAACTTATTTGGCAGTTTAAAACTGACTTGGCGTATGTATTAATACACTTAAAATTGTAACGAAGCCCAGCTCTCGCGACTAGCGAGGAGCGCTAAGACTTTTATTTTGATGTTTAGTTTCTGTCTTGTGTCTATGATGTCACTGGTCTTTATGTCACTTCCTGTTCCTGTTAATCACTTGCACCTGTGTTTGTGTGATTAGTCTGTGTATTTAAGTTCCGGGTTTCTTTAGTTTTGTCGTGGGTTATTGTTTAGGAGTTGGTTGTTATCTTTGTCTTTCGTAGTTCTTGGTTCATGCGTTTAGTCTTCGTTTGCCTGGTCTTGGATTTATGCTTGCATTTGGATTACTCTTTTGGATTACCCCTTTGGACTTGTTTGCTCTGATTTGGATTGTTTGTTCAGCGTCTTGGTTTGTCTTTTGTATTTTCACTACCACTGCTGTTGCACTTGTTGTCGCTTTTGTTTTACGGTTAGTGTTTGTGTTTCATCTTGTGTTTGTTTCATTAAATATCGTTCACTTTCAGTTCCGTGTTCTCGTCTCGCTTTTTAACACAAACATAACCGTTCATTTCACAGTAACAAAAATAATACATTTTATTATTTTAATGCATTTTTGTTTTTGCATTAAAATTTGATATGCATTTTTGTTTTTTGAATACTTTTTGGTACAAATGATGAATGATTAATTGAAAATTAGAATTGCTGAAAATGCATTTTCACAGTATAAATTCACTTAACACAGAAAACTGTTCTATGCAGTGATGTTTTTGTATACCTGCAGCCGCACTAGTCTCTTTGAGCATTCCTGTACACTGTTCTCCTTCACAGGCACATGAAGGTCCTGAAGTAAGCTGGCTTCCGCTGTCTCCAGTCTGTACCTGAGAGCACTCAGGTCTAACATGAATCCAATGTTTAGTCCTGAGCTAACTGTCATCTTTCCATCGGTCACCACTGTCTTCCCATCCGTCTGCATCTTTATTCCATCTGTCACCACCTTCTTCCCATCTGTCGTCACAATTTTCCCATCCTTTACTAAGTTCATCTCAACCTTTACCCCATTCTCCCCTGAAAGACAAAAACAATTAAGATTAGATATTGCAGAAGGCCTGTCCCGAGGCCAGTTCCTGTTTAAAGCTATAGTGCCTCGCTTTTCCTAAATGAGGTTGTCTGGACTTACTGTAGTTGGGTAGCTGAATCACCAACTGGTCATAATGTGCCTGTGCTCCTGTGTATTGTAGCTCAATTAATTTCTTGTCTTCATCTCCAAACATCTCCGAGCCATGACTGTTGCGCGCAAACTCCTGATAGTGCATCTCCAGACTCTTGATAATATTACGATATTCCTCAGGGCGCATTTGTGACAGCTAAGAGACACAGAAGGCAAGAAACAAAGTGTTTAGTTATATGGCAGCCAAAGACAGACATTTCTAAAACCTCAACATTTAAGTATCACACCTCATTACATATGAAACCAAAGGTCTCAGCAAGAGTAGTCATTCTCCTTCAACAGCACATATTTAAAGAAAGAGTTCCCAAATCAAAATCCAACTTTCCCCATGCAATTTCAGTGAATAAGGACTGAGGCTTTCACATGTTTAAAAGGATAAATGTTTATAACATAAAAGTTTTCCATATGCAGTCTAATGAAGCCATATTATAGCTTTGATTGTGTCTTATTCAAGAATAAATGATCATGATTCCAATCTTTTAATGAATGGTCAAAAAGAGTTTTCAGTTTTGGAATGACATTAATGTGAGTAATTGATGCCTAATGTTCATTTTCAAATAACAGGAAAATAAGTAACACACTGACAAAATGTATAACTTTACTGCAAGATTCTTTAGGTACAAGCCAAATCCATGTAAGTAAGGGAAATAAGGAAAATAAGCTGTGATGCTTATTGTAGTAGATGTAGATGCTTCATGCAGTAATACGTACCATGGAGAGTGTGAGGGAGTTAATGTGTTGAATGTCCTTCATGCAGTACTGCCAGGACATGAGACTCTTGATGTTAATGTACACTTGACTCCAGATGGACATGATGGCTTCATAGTACTGTTCGTTCCTGTGGATGAATCCATCAATAAGTTTATATTACAGCTCTTTAAGATCAGACGCTGTGTTTCTCTCTGTGTTTGTGTTTGTGTGTGTGTGTTGGTTTTATACTTGTTGGCCAGGCTGATGCTCAGAGGGTTGGGTGGTGGTATAAGCAGACACACTGATGGTACAAGCATGTCCAGGCCTCCAGGTCCTGTCACAAGCCACTTGCTGCGCTGTGAGTTGTCCTTCAGAATACCTGTGTTTCCGTTCAGAATGCCCTTCTGTACAACACACACACATAAACATTGTAAATCTGTTTTCTATAGAATTCTGCTACAGCAAATTATCCTAACCATATACAAAATGAAACAATTCAGACTGATAGGTTTTTTTGGACTCTTTTATTGAAAAAAAAATCACATAACCATATTAATTATATAAAATGATATGATATAAATCATACAAGTTAAATCATATAAGTCATTTGTTGATGAATCAGACAATATATTTAAAACGAAATCATAGCATACTGCATTTTTATTTTGATTAAAGTACCATTTACTGTATTGCATAAAAACTGTTCTAAATGTGTATTTGTTACATGAAAAATGTGTCAGTATTTCTGAAGGTTTGTGTAAGTGAGTATGTGATGCTCACCTGGTCCTGTTTGAAGTCACACAGAGCTTTCACTATGACCGGACTACTGCTCTTCTCCTCGGGGTTACGAGGTTTCAGACACACAATGTTCTTGGACTTGCTGACCAGTGTCTGCACCTGCCTCTTACTCTCCATGATTCTCTCTTTCTCTTTCTACACACACACAAACACACACACACACACACACACACAATCAAAAGAATGGACACTGATTTGCGTATTGAATTGACATTTATAAAAATAAATGTCATTTATTTTCACTTTACCAAAAATTATAATCACTTCTATAATTACTTCTATTCTGTACTTATATTTATTGTGTTTTTTGCCAGTGATTGACAGACCATTGTAACTATTGTGATGCAAGGTGATGACATACAATCATATAAAATAAACTATGTTACACATCAAATAAGATAATTTATGGCATTGACCAATTCTTATGTAGGAATGAATAACTATATACAGATTTTAAATCATATTTAAATAAAAGCTTGTTCAACAGTGTTCACAGACTAAGCATAATCATAAATCAGCTCAGATCAGGTAATTAATTGTTAAATTTCTTGTGGTGATTATATCACAAAAGGCTGCATTACCTCCAGGAGTTTGAGCATTTCTGTGAGGTTCTCCAGTCGTGTGCTTTTGTCACAGGTGAACTTCTTACGGATTGTGTCATGATCCCTCTGCAGTCTGGTGTATGTCTCATTGGCCTCCTTGAAGAACTACAAAGCATTTCACACACCACACAACCTAGTTAAGTACCTCTGTGTTGTTCTTCCAACCAATGTGTTCTGTATCTCCAAACAAAATGGGCTAACAGGTTAACCTGAGTAAAATACTACAATCGAAACTTTGGAGTTAAACTCATCCGCACTAACACGTTCCTTGACTTAGATTCCCTTATTTTTGGTTAAAAGTACAATGTAGATTTTGTTTTTCTATTTTTGAAGAACTACTACTCAAGGTCCACTTGTGAAAATTAAACTAAAATAAACTTTGTGTCATTTCACAAGCTATTACTGAAATGTCATTATTTATTTATCGTTAGAAAAAAGTTAAAAGTACTAAAAACAAGTTAGAATAATGTCTAAACACTTGTTTTTATTTTCTCATTTGAAGGCTTCTGGCTGTCTCTCACTCACCTGGCTGTAGGCAGCATTCTCTTTCAGGTGAACATGGATGCATTTGGTGATCTGCAGTAACCAGCTCCATTGAGTTTGCAATGTGTCCATGTAAGCCTGCAAGACAGACAGGAATAACAATGTAACAATGCAAAAACCATTACTGACTTCATGTTCTATAATCTTTAGAATTTATAATCTAAAAATACATGAACTCTGAATTGTGCATTGCAGATCCAGTTACTCCAGTCTAATACAAACATGTTAACTAAATTGTTAAAAAAATGTTAACTAATGATCTGTTGTTGAATCTCTACTGATAAATTGTTTTAAGATGGCTGAGGCGGCATCGCTCACCTCTATCTTATCAGACGCTGGGTGTTGATTCTTTAGGAGGGTGTCCACCTTTGTCTTAAGTTTGTTTAGCTCTTTCTCCTTTTCTTCAAGGTCACTCATCAGTTTCTGGCAGAAATTAATAGTGAGACAATGTTTTATTTGCAATACAAGTCTATCCTATTGTAAACTAGCTATTGTTCATTGTGTATTTATTATTTTGTCTTGCACACTAGAAGCACACCTTACAAGCGGATACTTACATGTGAATACATGTGAATGAGGTCACAATTTATCTGTGTGTGTGTGTGTTCTTACTGAGTAGCTCTCTTGTTTTTTGGGGATGTAGGTATCAATGTTTTTATCGCCCCAGTCAAACACCAGTTCCTCTTCTTCTCTGTCGTTAACCCACATGATAGCTCTGGAGATTTCTTCAATGATGTTCTGCAGGTCTCTCAGCTGAGCTGAACGCGCATGCGACATTTTCTATGTAAATTATAGTAGGTGTTTTTAATTTTCCACCAACATTCTATTAACACAGAATTTAAATTAAGTTAAGCTATTTATTATTGATGATAAATATCATTAATAAATATTATTAATATGTATCATTTATTAATAAATAATAATAATATTAATGATCATTTATTAATGATATTTATCATCAATAATAAATAGCTTTCCTGTAGCTCAGTGGTTAGAGCATGGCGTTAACAATGCCAAGGTCATGGGTTCGATCCCAGGGATCGCACATACTCAATGTATAGTGATCAATGTGTAGTATAATGCAATGTAAGTCGCTTTGGATAAAAGCGTCTGCCAAATGCCTAAATGTAAAATGTAAATATTTATATTATTATTATGAATTTTTCATTATTATATTGTATTGTATTGGTATGGTACACAGTGTTTTGGGAAATTATTTAGACCCCCTTCACTTATTTTAATTTCATTGTTGCAGCCTACTACAATCGTTTAATTTTTTTTCTTATTAACCTACACTCAGTCCACATACTGACAAAGTGAAAACTGAATTTTGTCTGTACATTAATTAAAAAAGAAAAACTAAAACATCACATCTACATAAGTATTCAGACCCTTTGCAACAACACTTGAAATTTAGCTCAGGTGCCTCCCATTTCTCTTGATCGTTGCTGAGGTGTTTCTACACCTTGATTGGAATCCACCTGTGGTCAATTTAATTGATTAGACATGATTTGGAAAGGTACACACCTCTCTATAAAATGCCACACTGCTGACAATGCATATCAAAGCAAAAACCAAGCCATGAGCTCAAAGGAACTGTCTGCAGAGCTCAGAGACTGCTCAGAGATTGTTGCAGGGCACAGATCTGGCGAAGGCTACAAAACATTTCTGTTGCACTGAAGGTTCCCAAGAGAACAGTGGCCTCCATAATTCTCAAATGAAAGAAGTCCTTAAAGTCTTTAACAACTCTTCCAAGAGCTGGTCGCCCAGCCAAACTGAGTAATTAAAGAAAGAAGGGCCTTAGTAAGAGAGATGAACAAGAAGCTGATGGTCACTCAGACTAAGCTCCAGAGATCCTGTGTGGAGATGGGACAAAATTACAGAAGGATAACCATCACTGCACTCCACTGATCTGGGCTCTATGGCAAAGTGGCTAGACAGAAGCCTCTCCGCAAAACAAATGAAAGCCTGCTTGGAATTCGCAAAAAAGCAGCCGAAGGCCTCTCAAGACTGTGAGGAACAAGACTCTCTGGTCTAATAAAACCAAGATTGAACTGTTTAGCCCCAATTCTAAAAATTGTGTCTGGAGGAAACCAGGCACTGCTCTTCACCTACCCAATACCATCCCATCTGTGAAGCATGGTGGTGGCAGTGTTCTTCAGCAGCGAGGACTGCAAGACTGGTCAGGGTTGAGGGAAAGCTGAATGGCGCAATGTACAGAGATATCTTTAAAAACCTATTACACAGCGCACAGGATCTCAGACTGGGCCGAAGGTTCACCTTCCAACATGACAATGACCCCAAGCAGACAGCCCAGACAACACAGGAGTGACGTAGGGACAACACTGTGAATGTCCTAGCGTGGCCCAGCCAGAGCTGGAAACCGATAAAAAAACTCTGGAGAGACCTGAAAATGGCTCTCCACCATCCAACCTGACTAAGTTTAAGAGGATTTGCAAAAAAGGATGACAGAAAATCCCCCAATCCAGGTGTGCAACACCTATTGCATCATACCCAAAAAGACCCAATTTACTTGAAATGTGTAATGGGATATTTCAGTTTTTCTTTTTAATACATTTCTAACATTCTGTTACTTTGTCATTATGGTGTACCGAGTGTAGATTAATAAGGAAAAAAATAAATTTAAACGATTGTAGTATCAGGCTGCAACAACAACATTTAAAAATACTTTCTGAATGCACTGCATTACTTTATTATAATTATGGCTGTCAATTTAATATTTTAATTTCACCAATCAATAAATGAAATGAAAAAATAACAACTGGAAAGACTACATATACTTCAAACAAATGCTGAACATTGCATCATTTTATCTCTTTAATAACACATTACTTTTATTACATACTCTAGATTTTGAATTTGCACATTTCTAATGCCAGAGAAAAAAAAAATGAAAAGACACTAAAAGACCTTAAAACATGATGTTCTGTTATACTGTTTTGAAACAATATGTAATATTGTTAAATGTGCTGTACAAATAAAAATGCTTTGATTAACTCATTGCTGTGGACTGTAGGTCAATGATATACTTGGCAAGTGGTAACATTTACATTTAAGCATTTGGCAGACACTTTTATCCAAAGCGACTTACATTGCATTATACTATACATCGTTTCTGAGTATGTGCTATCCCTGGGATCGAACCCATGGCCTTGACATTGTTAACGCCATGCTCTAACCACTGAGCTACAGGAAAGCTAAGGGATAAGTGATACTGAAATAAAACATACAAAAATAAAGTGTAAAGCAACTTATCTAGTATGTCTATTCAATTGTTGTCTGCAACAATAATCTAATGTCTATAATTTAAGCAATTACATGTGAGTACTTTAAATTAATTGGCATATAACGTTTAACTTGATTAAAAGTTTTAATTGATTAACAGCACTAATTCTATTACTAGTTAGAATTAGTTGGGTTATTGGTTGTTACATTTACTGTATCCTAACAACCATGTAATAAAATTAATAAGCTGTATCTCAACATTAGAACATTGCAGAGGCATGTGGGTGGGCTTATTTTACTCTGGCTATCAGTGGGCTTTAACCCTCTGGGGTCTGAGGGTGTTTTGGAGCCCTAGAGAAGTCTTGACATGCTCTGACATTTGTACTTTTTTCAGGTGCTTATAAACCTAAAGTCTGATAACACTGTATTCAGCACAAACTGGGCTACAATAATATTTGAGCTGCATGTATGTACATGATTGTGTTTTTGAGAAAGTAATGTTTATGCGTGGTTAGTGAAAAACTACAATTTTGAAGTCACTAAAATAAGGCCATAAAACACATACAGAACATTTGTGACTTTTGAGAACTTGATCTTGTAGCTTCAAAATGATTTGAGAATCATCTAGTTCACTCGTTCACGCAAAACAGTATATTGATCTTAATTTTTGAAGACACTTTTTGTTTAGAACGGCCGTATGCAAGGAGGCATGAATGATCATGAATAATGCTGTGATTCACACCTGAGAAGACAAAGACACACATAATGAGCTGCATAATAAGCCTTTCAGTCAGGTGTGTGACTGAAAGGGAACTGAGGAAAGAATGAATGAAGGAAGAATGTAAGGACAAAAGAAATGTATAAATTTTTTGTTTGTAGCTTATTTAGAATATATTTATCACACAAAATAACTTGAGATTCACTTGCAAGTGCAGTTATTACTAATGAGCAATTACCAGCTGATAATAAAGGATAAGAAAGGACGCGCGTATATGTCTGTCAATGGGTCAATTCTTGGTGACATTTACAGCTTACTTGATATATTTACACCTCAGACCATCGTGAATACCAATGACCTGGTATAACACATTCAGAACATTTACACCAGAGCAGATATTCGCGAACAAAAGCTTAGTTAACAATTCAATTATTGTGAACAATTATTGTAGTAAGAGACATCGTAATATAATATTATATTTGTTTATATATAGCATAGTTTATATACGCGCTTTGTTCAAAACTGAAAGTCCCGTTCGTCATCTGAGGAGAAGGTGAACAGTTCGTCGCTGTCCAGAACCATCTTAAGTGCTTCTTCACTCGTGTAGCGCGCCATCATTCAAACGCGCAGAAAAAGTAAGTCTATTCTATGATGAAGCTTCAACGATTAAGGCCAGCTTTTCGGGGGCGTGTACATGATTACCTGGCTCGCCTCAGATATTTTACATATGAACAGCACGCTCAATGCGAGGCGGGATCACATTAGCAGTAATGAGGTGATACAGAAGAAACTATACATCTTCTAAATTTCATACGGATTACTTAAAAAGAGAATAACTGAATTTGAATTTATTATGTCTGTGGGGCACGTATTCACTAAAATTTAGGTGGTTTCATTTATGTGTCTGTGAAAAGAGATGACAGAGACAGCCTAGGCAGAGTGCATACCCTGTCTGTTTTCTTCTTTTTATAAAAGCACAAGGTTTTATTGTTATTATGAGTGTATACAAATTAAAACAGACCCTTTACAGATTCGAATGATGTATTGGTTGTATCTGTACGATCAAAAATGACGGAGCATTTTACGTCTTTTCCGCGTTACATGCCTCAAAACGTGCCGGCACGTTTGTTGCCCCCAGAGGGTTATGTAGTGCCCTGACAACTTTCTGACCATACCCCAGCAACTATTTAGATCACCCTAGCAACCTCTGAACATAATGAATAAGCCATATATTAGTATATTTATCATGCTAAATCGTGCTAGCATCATGCTAAGTCACTTCATGCTAAAACATGCTAACATTGTGCTAAACCATGCTAACATTGTGCTAAACCATGCTAGCATTGTGCTAGCATCTAGTTATTAATATAATGATGATGGTTAATATTGTATTTAGTTATGTAACTTAGCTTAGTCTAACCTGTAAACTGTCCCATTCTTGGTCCAGGGCATGAAGTCCAGCCTTTTCTCTGTTCTGCAGCTGAAGAGTGAAGAGTTTGTCAGTATTAAGCAGCATGGGTGGGAAAAATTATGAAGTGAAGCTTTGAAATGAAGTGTTCTTATACCATAATTTATAATATAGTGTGAACAGGAGACAGTGATTTAATGACGTGAACAGTACCTCTCAAAAGTTAGGGGTCACTTGACTAAAATGTTTGTCTGTTTTTGAAAAATGTTTGGTCTGAAGGCACAAGCTTCAGACTGAAGTTTTGTAAATAAAAATAAGTTGGGCCAATGTATTAACTTCTTTATTACAAAAATGAAATTTGTTTTTGAAATGGATGACTTAATAATAGGATTGACTGAATAATGAAGAGCAACCAATAAGACCCCAACATTAATGGAAACCCTTTCAGTACGGTTTAAAAATCTTCTCAGGTTGACACCTCAAGAAGCTGGTTGATTTGTCTTATTCTTATTATGTCCTATTATTGTCTTGTTTGTAATGTATCTGTTAGCAATATTCATGTGTGTTGTTTTTATTTATGGTTAAAACTTTATATTGAACTTTTTTAATTTATATGGGAAAAATACATAGACTGATACTATGCTGTTTGTGTAAAGACACACACACACACAAACACACTCACCAGTTCTTCTCGTGCTCTGTCGACCTCTTGGCTTCTCTGAATGGAGCTGTGGAACTTGTTGTGATTTAGGATTTGTTGGCTGATGGTCTCTGTATCATCACCGAAGGGTGCGGTCTCGATGAGGCGCTAGGGTATACGAAAGCATACAAACAAGAGTTCCTCAGCAATTACCATTATTAAAACATAAGTATGTTAATCACTTCACGTCATTAAAAACAATGCAGTAACAGACTACAACACGATAACAAAATAAAAGATAATTATTAATTTATTTTGTTGTTAAACCACTTTCTCCTACAGTATGCAGGTTGATTTTCCTATACATTACAAACATAACTCTGTTTGTTTACGTTTTTTAACCAGTACACATAGCATTACAGTTTTAAGCAATAATGTGATTTTGGGATAAGGCTGTTTCAACCGTATCTGTCGTCCAACCAATGGCAGGCCAGAAGGGAATGTTCAGAAAACCCTCAAAAAATGGTCATAAAACATAAGACTTAATTTTGGTTTGATTCTTCACAAGCTGTTTTATGAAAGGATGTTTGTACAGGTGTTAATGATTAATGCTGTTTATGACAGGTTCAGTCATGGCTTCCAGGTGTTTTAATCATTAACATCAGCTGTGAACTGCAACAGCTCTCTTTTATGCTGATCTCCGATCAGTTTGTAGGTTCTTATGTAATATCTGGAAATGAGGATCAGGGTCCACAGGATGGGTGGTTGTAATGTTGTTTTAGGTGACTGAAGTTATTTCATCTATTCACCCCTGCAGAGCTTAGTGTACATAAGAACACAAACCACTGGAAACCATCCGAGCCACTTTCGCTGCTTTTGTTTTGGCTTCTTTTCTCTATAGCCACTCCCTGTTTTTCTCCCTTCTTCCTGCTTGAGCGACACAATGCATTTTCTGTCCAACCTGTGGTAAACTATGTGTGTGTGTGTGTGTGTCACAGGTGACAAAGAAAATTTGTATACAGGACTTAGTAAGAGTGTGGAAAACCATCATTTTAGACAGACAGACAAACAGATAGAGAACAAGAGAGAGGGAGAAAAGCCCTTATGGGCTGTGTGTGTGGGCGAGTTCTGACAGTTAGAAACTGAAGATAAATGAAGGAAATAAAGAAAAACATGGAGGAGATAAAGTTGCATCATTATGAATTAAACTGCTGTAGATATGCAGGAGGTCATAGTGAGGTAGACTAGTTTTGGGGTGTGGTGCAGTGGGGCAGAGAAATGAGAGTGGCCTTAAATACTGGGTGTCTCCTGTTGTAGGTTTGGAACCCTAAAGCTCTGCTATGTCAAGTAACAACAAGTAAGCTTCTGATACAGGGAGTCACAAGCATGTCTGTATGCACCTCTCCACTGTTTTACTGTCAAGGCATCATATTTCAGTGGTACAGACTGAGAGATAACACAGAATTCCATCCCATTCAACCAGCCTGGACATGACAGAAGGTTAAATTCCAGTGCAGCACTGTCAGTACAAACTCTTTACCCATGTCAGCGAGAAGGGTGGAGCTCACATAATCATCTGAACAGATTGGCTTTTCTCCAAACAGCTTAGAATACACATTGGGCAACAGTTCTGCTTTTTGAGATTGAATAAAGAGAAGCACATGGCTCCAGGAATCTTTTGCATAAGCTGGGAGTGAATTTTGCTGAAATCAAATCTATAGTCCATGCCAAAAATGTGCTGAATATCACTGACTTTCTTTGCCAAAAATGAGTAGGGTTTATTAGCAGCTTGCAAGATTTTTCAATATTTATAAATTTTTCTTAAAGGAATATTTAGGGCTAGATACATCTTAATGCACTTTTACACTAAAACCTTCGGTGCAGAGTTTCATTTGTTTGGTCAGTGTAAAAGTGGTTCCCTTTCTGTCACTCACTCAACGTTGTGTCGATGTAGTGACACTAGAGGTTAAACCTTGGGAAACAATCTTCTTTTTATATAAAATGCTAATTAAAATTAGCCTTAATAATAAGCACCAATAGGGAATGGCTAATGGGATTTGCATGTCAATCTTGACCCAGGATATCTGGGTATAAAAGGTAGATGGTGTGCATCACTAGAATTGCTACACCTTTTCAACGGTGTCTCTTCGACTGGCACCGATAAGTGCAAAGAATTCCCCTGAGTTCACACAAAAAGAGCAAATCCCCTAAAACAGTAAATTTCTTTGCTTTCTGTGCATGTGTTCTGGTTGCAGTTGGTACCTCTCTCCGGCCACAATCTCTGCCATAGATGTTTGGGCCATGCTCGTGCTAAGGCGGCATTTATTGAGGGCTCATGTTCTCATTGTGAGACGACACGCATAGAGACATTGTGGTTGCAGATTTCTTTCTTCTGTAAGAAACAAGAACCCCTTCGGTTGCTCCCTTCGCTACCCTTTCTGTTGTGACTGCAAACAAGGGCGCGTCAACAAACCCCGATAGCTATTTGGGAAATACAATCTCTGAGGCATGATGGGCCTCACAAGCATCGGGCTGGAGTGGAATCCTCCAGCTTCTAGAATGGTTGCAGCTGTATGATTGATTCCTGGGTTTGGGACGCGACTCTTAGCCGCACCTCACCCCGGTCCCTTTCTTCCCAGAAGTGCACGATGACCTCATGAAATCGTGGATAGCCCCAAGACTGTGCTTGTTCTCGATACTATGCATATCTCAAGGTGGCCTGTTTGGTGATACAGTTGAAGACTTTGCCTGCCAGTTTTTGACGATGAAGTAGCAGATGAAGGCAATTAAACACATCCCGCCTTGTCATGGTCACACTCCCCCTTCATCTGCTCCTTGCCAACCTGGGCCCCTGCAACACCCCAGCTGGCTACTTCTACACTTCAGCCGGAGGTCCTGAGATGGGTGGTTCAGAGAGGACCAACATGTTCTTGCAGACGGACCTTCAGTCTTCTGGCCTGTCCTTCATAGAGGCGATATGTCAGGTTTAGTTGTAATGCACACACTGTCTGAGGGAGTGGCTCGCCCTCCCCAACCCATCGCACTGGCTCATCAGAACGATTTGGCTCGGCTATGCGATTTGGGGCAAATATCAGGTGGTTATAACTCTGATATGTCCCTTTTTTAGTCTGTGGCTAAATCGAGAATTACCTGCAAGCTGGGGTTCCCATGAAGCAGGTCTGCAGACACGTTGTTACGTGTTATTTTGTTTAGAGAAGGTAGAGTGTACAGACTGATCAGAGGAACGTAAAGAAGAGCAGGTTGGTATTTTTGTATAGTTGTATAGACCTTTTTCTGGTTGATCCATGCTATCGCCTCCTGGAAGCTCTTGCTAGGATCCTCCCAGTTGCTGGTGCTCATGGTGTTGCTGGTTCTTCTTAGCGTGGTTCCTGTGATGGAGTTGCAGATATCTGTATGCAACATGTGGCACTCCTCTAGACTGAAAGACAGAACAATTCAGAAATCATTTTCACTAAAGCCAACTAAAAGATTAGCTGGAGACTGTCATTTTATTTAAAATATGTTTGAAGAACTATTTCATTACTGTCATTTCCTCAACTGAATGTTAACAACAGAATGGTTGAGATGACATTTGTTGGTTCAGAAAAATGTTGACATTTGTTGGTTCAAGAAACAAATGTTGTGTTACTAAATTCAATATACATATCTAGTGTATTTACAGCATTTATGTACTGACACATCACTCCTATCACTATCCAGCCACAAAAAAAACTTCTCAAAACGTTGGTTAATGTTATCTAAACATTTTCCTCAAATTTCTGAATAAACAAAAATGTTAACATTATATATCATATATATCAAAACCTTTAGTCTTAACTTACTCTTTTAACTTTTCTACCTTTACTTTGTTTTAGCGGAACATAATGAAAAAAGTTTAAACAACATTCCTATAACCATGTAATAACGTTAATAGAACTGGGTATTTTGAACATTCCGAGAACATTCAAAATAACATGTAACATTTTGTGTGGAAACGTTAGGGAAATGTTCTTTAAAACCTAAAATTGTAAGTTGGGCAAAAGCTAGGTTATATGTTAAAGCATACATTAAGTGATAGTATACTAAAGTACCATGCATTTACATGACAACACATGCGGGCACACACACACACTCTGCAGTTACCCTCTGAATATCATGTCATTGTGTTGCCCACTGGCTCTTAGGTCCATGGCACACTTCTTCAGCTGCTCCATGGCCTCCACAGCTAAAAGCATGTTTTTGTCCACTTCAGATGCTGGTCCCATCTGCAACAACATGACATGTATGAAAACCTTTATGCAACAGATTTATTCTTAAACAGAGAATTACAAATAAAAGGCGGCAACTGGTAAACGGGGCTACATTATGCCAAAACATACAAAGCACAGCCGGTAATTAGACAGAAATCAGGAAATTCCTCTGACGTGAGAGCCACAAATCACAGCACACGATAACAAAGGCTTTTATTCAACTGCAGACTTCATTTCCTAAACACTGTTTCCTTCACAAAACACAAAAACTCCCCAACCCAGTTCGGGCTCACTGAAATGCATGGGAGATCTGGTAAAAAACAGAAGGTTTTAAAGGACCCGCTTCAAATATGAGGGCACTACAAAGTACTCAAAAGATATTTGCCTGCCATTCATCATTTTGATGATAAATGACTTTTAATTTTGTGAAAGTATGTGTAAATGACACTTACATTTTCCAGTATGTGCTGGGCTCGCTGCAGACAGTTCATACATTCATTGTAAAGCATCTGAGCTCTTTTCTGAGCAGACATGGTTGACATACTAAAAAAATCCAAAAACAATGCACTAAACACATGTGTAATAAGTTGCATATTATTATTAATTATGGTTTATGGCATACATTAATTTAGGGATATATGGCACGATATATCGGCCACCATATGAATTTGTTACTTTTTCAAAATCATTGATGCTTTATTAATAATAACCACCAGTTTTATTTTTCTCTTATTATTTTCATCAACAATATGGTTTAGTTATTAAAATAATTTAATTATTTTCCGTGCAGAGGCTATTCCGCTTTATTGATCTATGGCGCATTGCATTTTGATTCTTTACTTGTCCAATGACTTGTTTGCATTATTTGGCCATAATTTTTATATCGGTGCATCCCTACATAAATTATTGTCTCTAAATGTTTTCTTTCACTCAATATGATTGTTGCAAATAGGAACAGCAGTTGGTGTTTTCTGTTTATGAACCCAAAACAAAGTTTCAATGAAATGCACAGCATGTGCATGTATGTGAATGGGCTTATACTTCATAGTTAAATTGGTCACCCAGACAAAGTTTCCAGTTTCTGGTGCCATAACAACATACTAATGCTAACCAAATACTAATTTGGTATTCTCAGTTTAATTTAGTTATGACTGATATTTAATTCTACATATTTATTTGCGATGTCATTATAATCCCAAATGTTCCTTTTCAAATAACAAATAACAATAGAAGACAACAATGGAAACAGATGAGTCATTTGTTGACATACTGTAGGTAGTGTGGTAAAACAATCAGTGTGACAACAGCACAGATGAGAATTAAATTATAGTAACGTTCAAGTTCTGAAGTCAGTATATGGACAAATCTCGGCACACAGTGAGACATTAAAATCTTAATACTTCACAATAAGGCTCCATTTATTAATATTAGTTAATAATTCGTTATCTTATTGTTCATTTTAACATTTACTTATACGCTTATTGCACAATAAACGAACATAAATGAACAATTGAATTTGCATTAACTAACACTTTTGTTCTTGTTAGCTAATGCGTTAACTAATGTTAATGAAATTAAGCCTTATTATAAAGTGTTCCCAGATCTTACTTGCAATTCTACGAGACATGAAGAAAGATTTAAGCACTCCTTTAGATTCATTCCAAAAGAAGATTTAAGTCTCCTTTTGCTCTCAATGTATAATTATCCTTAGCTAGGTTTTTTTGGAATAAATAACAAGAACATGGCACAACTTTTCATGTTTTAATAAAAACTCACGTCTGATGTCCACCTCCTCCGCCTCCCTGAGAGTTTCTGGAGAAAGTGTGCGTGACGGTCTGCGTATAACCATCATTAAATTCAGACTGGTATCCATTTCCACTCATTACCACCTGCGCGCCGTCATTCCTGGGTAAACTGTAGGTTATATTAGTCAGATCGGGCCGTGAATTGGATCTACGGCTGATCTGGTTAAGCCTAGTTTGTGATCCGTAAAAACTCATCTTTTTGAACGCTTCAGCGCCTATTCAGGGTCCAGTTCCTCCCAAACAACCCGCAATTATAGTTATAAAACTCTTTCTCCTCTCTCTGTGCGCGTCTTTCTTTGTCCCCGACTGCGCAGAAACTGACCTCTGCGCTTTGGATAGTTCCGGTTTTGGCCGTTAGACCACACCTAGAACTGCACCCGTCTCATCGGTCGCCCGGTGTGATATCTCTTTGGAGGTGCGGCCCTATGCTGACATCAACGCATTTCCACACCTTCCCACCACTTTTTTAGAACGGTCAAATGGGAATGCATTTTTTCCCTGAGACGTGTTAAGTTTGTAGCGTCATTTTCACTCTAAAGTTGGAAATGTTTATTCATTTTGTTTTTGTTTGTTTGTTTATAGTTTTCCTCAAAGGTTTTCTATAGTTTTCTACAAAAGCTGAACATATCTTATTCGATTGTCTTATTTGAACGTCCCAAAGCAACTTACTTTATTTGTTTGCTGTATTAATGTACTCCAAGGTGTACATTTATTTAATGTAATTTTGTAGATTTTAAAAACTAAACATATTTATTTGGATTAATTCATTTAAAATTAGTTTTTGCTAAATGTTGGGGGACTATATTTGTTTTGCACAACAACAGAACAGATCTTGCAATGATAGTGATAAAGGTAAAAATAAAATCTCACATTCGTAAAAACAACAAATGAACACAGGAGGTTGCAAACTACTGTGACAGCACAGATAACGCCCTGTCTGACTCAATAACACAGAAACTCAACATCCACTCATGACACACCCACCTCACCCAACCACACTCTTCACAGTCCTCTATGATAGCAGGGCAGTCATTGGCAACTTGCTGTTTTACCATTTGCTTTGTCAATAATGCTTCTTGAAAAAAAAGTAATTTTCTACTGAAAAACGATATAATAAACATTATTTCCTATTGTATTCAGTTATAATTTTGTTATTTTATAGTCAAGGAAAGTATGTATGTTGCCTCTGAATGCATTTTGATAAGTCAAAGTTAAATAAATCAAAGTTGTTGCATATTTCAACATTTTGAATCTAAAGTTAATTGTGAAATAGTATGATGCATAATACTATGTGTAATTACAGTGTGAATTATCATCTTTATATTGAATTCTGCAGCACAGCAAGGCTGTTACACAAGATCAATCAGTTGTTTTATGACAGTGACTGTTTGTAGTTGACAGTTTGTAATCTTTATCTGACTTTATCTGACAAATAAGTATCCTCGTTCACATTTTCAAATGCTAGTGCACTTAACCTGTTTATCAGGTGCAAGCCTTCTTCAATAGGTCACACCTTAGGAAGTGATTTTGTGATTTTAGTTTAAGACCTGCTCTAGACGTGATTACCTAAACAGGTATTTTTTATTAACGTTTAAGGGGTTTAAGCACAAATTGTTAGCTATTTTGTAAGGATTCTAATTATAAGTGGTGCTTGGGAAGAAAAGCATCACTTTTTTCTGGACAAAATGTCAAAACGTAAATAGTCCTGCACCGTCTGTCGGGAAAGACAGATTGTCTTAATGAGGAGAGGTGTGCTGACTTTTATAAGTGATTAGATGTACGATATTTTTTGGGCAAATGAAAAAGTCTGCCTAAAATTCCTTAGACTTAACATTGGGCTGTCACAGGGACTTGTCATAGAACCTGGGGATGGGCTCATATTGCAAATGGTGACATTACAACTTTTATTGGCATGCCCTTTGCAACTAGTTACAGTACCCTAGCAACCACCCCTTGATTTCCATTGAAAATGGTGAAAGTCATCAGAACATTAAAGAGAAAACTGGGTGTCCTTTTCGACTCAGACTAGCAAGTAGTCTTTAATTATCACCATGGAAACTGTCTAGCCATGCCCTAGCAACCATTTACACAGTTGTGGCTCATTGGTTAGTGAGTCAGGCTTGTAATCAGAAGGTTGCTGGTTTAATTCCAGTGCTGGCAGGCAGCTACTGAGGTGCCCTTGAGCAAGGCACCTAACCCCAGGATTGCTCCCCAGGTGCAGCAGTTCTGCCCACTGCTCTGGGTGTATGTGTGTTCACTTCTCACCAGTGATGGGTTAAATGCAGAGATCACATTTTGGGTATGGGTTACCATCACTTCACTTACACATGGGAGTTGGCTCTTTTGATTCAGACACAGATCAGTGTATTAGTTTTACCCTATTAACTTTCTAGCTACACCCTAGCAACAATGTACAAAACCCTAGAAACCACGTAATTAAATGAATAAGCAACATCTCAACATTAGAACATCGTAGTGACAATTGGATGGGCTTATTTTACATGCACAAATGTGATCTTAGAATGTGTATACACTAAAGTCCACAGCAACATTAATATTTATAAAAATGGTCTTTAACATGAAAACAGATGTATGCACTTTTGATTATTAAATGCAGCAGGTTTTTGGAAATTTAAGCCATTCTTGCCGCTTGCTATTCTAAAGTAAATGATTTTGATGTTGACTGGTGCAATTCTAAATGTTAACGACATTAATTAGGTGTCGTTTTAAGGTGGTGATCTGAAACCATTTAGCTGCACACATTTTCATAATATTCATAAAATTCCTGTAATAGTGTACAACAAAAAGTGCTGTAGTAATCCTATCATAATTATCACTGCTTTAAAACTTTGGTATTACCACACAAGAACAACAGAAAAACCACATGTGGCATTTAATAGTAAATTCTTGTGATACTGTACAACAGAAAGTGCTGTGGTAATCCTGTCATAAATAGGACATTTTTGTAAGGGATTGACATGCTAAACCATGTTAGCATCATGCTTAAACAAGCTAAAATCATGTTAAATAATGATAAAACATGCTAACATCATGTTAAATCATATTACATTTACATTTAGTCATTTAGCTGACGCTTTTATCCAAAGCGACTTACAAATGAGGACAGGAAGCAACTTCGATTACAATAAGCAACAACAGTGAATAAGTGCTATACACAGGGCTCAGGTTTTTCAACACAGTATAAGAAAGGTGTTTTTTTTTTGTCCCCAAGTAGAAGTGGGGTGTGTTAGTAAATTAGTTGCGGAAGAAAAGACGAAAAAGATGAGTTTTTAGTTGTTTCTTAAAAATTGCTAATGACTCATTCTGAGCATCATGCTTATTCATGCATGATATTAGCATGATATTAGCATCATGCTTATTCATGCTAAAACATACATCATACTAAATCATGCAAACATAATGTTAAATTATACTACTACCATGTCATGTTAACATTATGCTATATCATGTTAGAATCATGCTAATTCATACTAAATGTGCTAAAATCCTGTAAAATCATATTAGAGTCATGCTAAAACGTATCAGTATACTGTTTAATTATGTTAGCAACATGTTAAGACCTGTTAACATTGTATTCTGGCCCCAGTTTTGCCAGAGCAAGCACGACTCACGTTTTCTATGAATGAATATTTGCGTTTTCAAAATATAAATCAATGTATTTACTTTGATTGAGAACATTGTGTTTCTCTTAATGTAATTTACAGTGAAACACACCTACAGACACACCAGTCAAGCCCTTTATTATTTTGTATTCATTTTTTGCACATTTAATTGTTGCACTTCTGGGAATAGTTTATGCATGAGCAAACATGTCTATGATGTAAAATATAATGACTAAGATCTCGGCAGTCGTTCACACACACTAATCCACACACTTAACAAAGCGTGACAAAACAGAAAGACCTTCACCCAAACCTCACATAACCTGTGCAGGGCTCGAAATTTAACCCCTCATAAAATATTTGGAGGCATTTGTGCGATTGCAAATGTTGTTGTGTTGTGACCTGTTTTCATTTCTCTACAGAACATTTGCCAATTACTCCACAGTGTGCCTGCTGTGAACTGATACAATGAACGGCCCAGTTTCTATCCAACGTTACACCAATTAAACTTTATCTTTACATTTTTAAGCTTAATACAAATTTTAGGTTAATGTTAGCGCTTAATCGCTCTATTTCATGCACTTCATTGTCAGTAACAGGGAGTTAACTGGCGTGCAAAATGTTGAGCGCTGAATAAAGATGAAAAGAACATACTAAGAGATTTCTTTTGTAAGCCGCCTGAAGTTACTGTAACGTAACTCTTGGAGTTGGTGATTGCGATAATGTGGTAAATGCACACGCAAACCATCAAGTGACTTTATATAACTAATATAAAACTTTCAAAAGGTAAAAGTTCAGAAAGCATTGAATATTTGCTCAGTTTCAGATATGACTGCCAGTTAATAAAGTGAGTAAATTAGACATTTACACACCAAAACTTACCCATGCACACACACACACAATTAGTCATATGATACTGTACCATTACACACCTAATACTGATGTAGAGAGTTGAATAGAGATAAAGAACATACTGAGAATTTTTAGGGGACTGAGAAAGTCCCCTAAAGTTACAGATAAAGTAACTCCTGGAGCTGGTGATTATGATCATTTGGTGAACGTGCGCACCCAAACCATGCCTCACCTCGGGTGACCATGTACAATACAACAAGCGCAAGTTTACATAATTTTGCCCGTCTCCTGCTCCATCAATGCAGAGGCTGGAGGATTCCTCGACTCCGCCTCCTACCTCAGACGCCCAGACTCCTCCTCATCCCTACGACCTTGCGGCTCCACCTGGTCTTCCAGCTCCCTCGTCTCCACCGTCGCGCGTCTGTCCACCAGCTTCACTGGGCTCCCTTGTCCCTCCAGCTCTGCCTTGGTCAGTCATTGTCCCGCCATCGCCTCAGGGCTCCGCTCAACTGATTGAACCACATCACTCTGTCCCTCCAGCTCTGTTGGGCTCCTCCTTCCCTTCAGCACCACCTCAGTCCTCTGTTGCTCCAGCTCCGCCGCGGCCCTCTGTATCTCCGCCTGGGTGTCAGTCACCAAAGCCCCTTGCTCCACCTTGGCCCTCCAGATCCTCGTTGTCACCCTGGCTCGTCGGCTCTCTGTCTCTATCTCGGTCGGCCCCATAGAGTCGTTGGCCTCTCCTCTGCCATGGCTCCTCTCTCAGCAGGCTCCACTATGGGTCCTCCTGCTCCTTGTACCTCCTGTCTCTGTCCTGGCTTATCCCCCCATAAGCCCCGCCCTGGTCCCTCAAGTCTCCTCCTTGGTTCCTTCCTCTGTCAGCACTGCCCTTGTCCCCGTCTCCTCCTTGGCTCCTCCCTCCGTCAGCGCCACCCTGGGCTCCTGTTTGTCGTCCACCTAAGTCCCCCTGCCTCCCTCCTCTGTTGTTCCTTTTACAGTGTGAGGACGTGCCTTCTAGGAGGGGGGAGTACTGTCACAGTTATGGACTCTTATGTTTTGTTCTTTTGGTTTGCCTGATCTTTGTTTTGGCTTAGTTCCTGTTTTACCTTATTTGGTCGATTTCTTGTTTAGTCATCAGTTAATTCCCTTCAACGGTTTGCCCCTCGTCATCTGCATTATTTAAGTTCTCCTTCCTATTCAGTTATTGGTCTGTGATTATGTTCGCAAACATTATTTGATATGCTGTTTGTTTTTGGAGGATTATTAAGCATGATTTGTTTGGATATTCCTGGTTTCGTTCTATCCTCTGTGTTCCTGTGTTCCTCAGCCCTGTGGAAAGTTACAATACCATGCACAAAGACCTTTGTGTTCTACCCTGACAGGGACTACATTCCCAGTTATCCCCTGCAACAACAACCTTGACTATGTGTGTCCACACAGAACATCTGCTGTAAATTCAAATTAGAGCTATGCAGACAGATGATAATTCAGTAACTACTTTCAGACATTACCAAGAGTGGCTCATAGGGGTGGGGCCACCCACCTGTCCTTCATTCTCACTGCTTCTTTAAGATCCAGGTGTGGCTGTTTAAACTTCCACCATGTCTTCACCTGCTCGGGAAGCTTGTTGTGTTTCTGTGTAAGCCTTTCTTAACAACACATTAGTCACTGTTTTCTGGCTTAATGTTCCAGACACACCCTAAGCATTCTCATGCTGCTCCAAACTCCCACGCAGAAACACACAGACAGGTGTTCTCACTGGCTTTTAGTGAAATTTTATTTTTTTACAAAAACATTGTTAAATGTAATGCATAACTTCTATGGCTGAGTGAACTATGCCTAATATACATGTTGCAAATCAACACTGAAAGTCAGCATGAATAAACACCAAACCATTACAGTCAAGAGTGACTTTTTATAACTAAAGAGAAACTTTAAAAGGGTAAAAGTTCAGAAAGCGTTTAAAATTGAACATTTGCCCAGTTTCAGATTTGACTGCCAGTGAATTAATTAGACACTTAGACATCAAAACTTACACTCACACACACACATACACACAATTAGTCATATGATACTGTACTATTACACACCTAATGATTTCATCAACCACAGCACTGCCCCGTTTTTATCAGTGTATTACTTTTATTACCTGTCACATGACAGAGGATAAAAGGTTTAACGCTGTCAAATAGGACACACAGACATTAAATACTGGTGCAGCCCGCAATAAATCATGGTCCTACAAACCTTATTTGTCATTATTCACCTTTAAATTAATCTTTGGAAAGATCCAAAACTGAAGAACTGAAAGCAAAACTATTCTCAGAGTTTATTTTTGAAGATCAGTCTGTGTGTTGGCACATACCTTGAACTCTTGACTTCAAAAAGCTATTGAATATTTCTGTTGTTATTGCCCTGGGGAAACATTTAAATAAACACATGTTGACCTTGTGTGACAACATACCCCACAATTGGGGTTAGGCCCTGAAAATACAGTAAAACAAACAGTAAGCAGTACAAGAATTATAGCATTAAGCAAATTATGATACATTAAAAAAATGTAAAATATGTTTTGACCAACAGTAATTACTTCGTAATTGTTATTTGTTTCATTTGGCAACTTACCCTGATATAAATATGACAACCTGTCTCAGTCAGAAATTTATTAAAAACTGGATGAGGTAAACGTTTGAACAAACTTTATGTTGGCTTGAGAAAGCCTGACCTATAAATTGAATGAACGAATGAATGAATGAAGGAAGGAAGAAATGGATGGATGAATGAATAAATGAAGGAAGGAAAGAATGGAGGGATGGATGGATGAGAAATAGCAGACAGAATGGAAGCTTAAACAAGTTCTTAGAAATATTACATAGAATGATGATAGACAGACCATGGTGACTGTAGCCTGAAAACTTAAGTCTAAAATTTTAGTTTCAAATAATAAAAAGAAACAAAAGTGGTATTTCTCTTAGCATATATTCAAACTATTTACATATTTACAATGTACAAACACCATATTGTTACGGAGGAGGTAGCCGCTCCTCCTGCTTCTGGCCGACAGAGAAAGCCCTCGCCACAATACTAGTTTCCGTTCTGAACTACATTTCCCATCAGCCCAGTACCTAGGTCTGATGACTTCCTGTTTGGCGCCACTCTGTAAAGCCCAGGAGCACATGCACTTTTTGTAATTACACTCGGAAGTGCCCTTTTTTTGGGGGGAGTTATTTTTTTTTAAATAAATCAATGCTATTGGTAACCCTTTCGTCTGTTTGTCTTTTTAACAAATATTTAACCAATTAAAGGCATTAAAAAGCGCATCTCTTAGAACCGCTCAAACTGTCAGTCGAACTTCAGAACTCCGCCCC
>JAZGTJ010003460.1:0-35360 GCA_036877575.1 Botia almorhae | reverse complement strand
TTTTTTTAAGCATTCAGTGTAAACAGTGACTGGAGTTTTCAGACTTCAATATACACAAATTTACTCTGTTTTCTAAATCTTCTAAATCTATAGGGATATTTAGACATCATGTGTCTGTTTTTATCAGGTTATGTTAAAGTTATATTAGGAATATTACCTACAGATGAAAAAAAATCCTTTTTTAAAATACCTTTACACGCATGCATTTTGCAGACGCTTTTATTCTTCTCAAAAGACCTCTTTTATTCCTCTCAAATATCTCAAAGACCTCTTTTGAGATATAGTTTTTAGTCCATGCATTTCCTGGGATATGAATCCAAGACCCTGCCACTGCCATGCTGCAGAAAAACCACATACAAAATAGTGTATCATTTTAAAGTAATTTTTTTTTCAAAACTTGTTTTAGTTCGGTTTTAATGTCACCTTGTCAATGGAAAAAAAATAGGGAGCTGTTTCACGTGGACAAATAGGAGACAAAAACTAAAAGCAACACCATGTGGTGGCTCCCGAAAGGTTGGACATATGGGCACATTTTTAACAGGCAGTGCTGCAGAACACTCTCATTGATATTGCATTTGATAGGCAGGCCATGATGCCATGAATATAAATAATGAGAATTGTTGGTTTATGCTAGCCAGTGCTAGTCATTGTGTGTGTGTGTGTGTGTGTGTAGACAATGCCCTGTGCACTGAGGTGAGGCAGAGGCAGATGTTATTAGTAATGGATGGATAGAGGACAGAGAGAGAGAGAGGGACACTATGGATGTTTGTCCAGTTTTTCCTCAGGCGCACCACAGGACCCCATTAATTGCATCCAGCCTCAAAAATTAATATTTGCTATTTTTTGTGTAAAAAGGTTGTTAAATACACCTGCTGTATTATGTGTTTATATTTATAAGCAGTAAAGACTTTAGTGTTTGTGTGTGTGTGTTGTAATAGGGAGGTGTGTTAAGAGTATGGTGTGTCTGTTTTTCAAGCATCTGCTCTATCACGCCTAAAGCAACATACTCATCTGTGCTTTGATCATAGAGACTAATGCATGCTCTCTCACTGACAGACTCTCTCCCTCTCTCTCTCTCCCTCTCTCTCTGAGGGAGTTAATTAATGAAAAGAAGAGGGAATTTCTGCTGGGGTGTCTGTTCTATAGTAAAGTAATGGTGGTAACATGGTACTTTGAAATATAATCATTATCATAAACCCTAGCATTTTAATTACAAGTCAACCAACATAAAGTATTCAGTGGCCAATGTTGATAGATAGACCAAAATATTATTTAAAAAACACTTTACAAACACAATATTTGATCGAATTTACTAAAAATTTTAATATTTGTGTATTGTCCATTGATAGGGCTCTATATAAACTGCATAGTTTCCAACTATGACACAATAATACTACTGACATAATAATCTCAAGACGATGATCTTAAATAATCACTGATAGTACTGGTATTAGCCTACATAATTGTAAGGAACTACAAAGAATACAAATGGTATTTCTTTCAGGGTACACTGTAAAAAGTTAAAATTTGCAGTTGCCTTTAGGAGATATTTTACCAGATCTGACCCCAAAGATTACACAAAAAACAAAACTAATGTAACCAAGTTGTTTCAGTAACATTGAAAAATACCAGTTCATTTAACTGATTTAAGCCATTTCTAGCTTTTTCAGGGAGAGTCTCACAACAATCTGTTAAGAATGGGTTATATTTCACCAAAGAAGCAATTAATATTTTGCCAAATACAATAAGAAATTATTGTTATAATACAGTTTCCAAGTCTTCCCATTGCATACTTTTATCTTTAATGTTAGGTAACACTGGTAATCTTGACTGTTGTTATCGCTGATTCACGGCTTACTTGTGTTCTTTACCATCTGTTTCTGGAGTTTACAGAATTTACAGTAAGCATGTTGAGTCTAACTAACCCCGCCCTCCATTCAAATCAGTCACTCATTCAGTGTAAATTCATTCTCTCTTCTTGTCTTCTTCGTTTTCATAGGCACTGCTTTAATGAAGAAACAGACCTGCTAACAATCTCACAGAAGGGACCCTCCAGAACAAGTATGGGGTCACCATGGAAACCACTTCTCCTGCTGTCAGTTATCAGTGGCCTGGCAGGTAGGAAAGCGGCGATGCGATTATATCAAGATAAGAAGCTGCCTCTGAAAACAGCCTTCTCTCTCTCTCTCTCACTCTTCACATATCTCTCACCCTCTCAGCAACATTTAACAAAGGGCCGTATTGAAACACTTCCTAGTATTTTTGTTATTCCAAGCTTGTTAGTTCTCGACTGAGGAAATATTCACATTGTCCTCCGCTCTCATAATGTCTTTGAGGTATTGTCTTGAACTGTTAGCATGGTAATGACTTGGTTAAGCAAACATCAGATAGCGTAATTGGCGTCTTAAATGCAGTCTTGAATGTGTGATGTTGTGCATCTTCCGTGGATAAAGGAGCCCTGGGTGTGCAATTATCCAGCAGATGTTTGCACCATACCAAGCAACAACAAACAAACTTGGACAGGAGCTAGAATATTCCTTTTAGCATGCACATGTGTCTGCCTTTGAAGAGCCACTTTGTATTGATGGCTTCTGTTCTCTAATATGGATAAAAGGAGTATTCTGGTGTGCAGAAAGGAAGAATCACAAGAAAGTAAAATATGCAGTGAATATTCTAAGAAACGCGGCTTTATCTTGTTGGACTTGATTCATTGATTCATTTGTTATAAAATTATGAAAGATTTATTATACAACAATGAATTCTGGTCCACTAATTTGATTGGGCAAGCAGGTATCCAAGAGTGCTAATATTCTGTGTAACCACACTGTTTTGCTGTTTGTATATCCCTCCTGTAACTGCACAGAGGTCTGTGATCTATGATGTGCAAAAAGGTAACAGAACTGTTGTCATTAGTGGAGCAAAAAAGAAAAAAAAAAGCGAGCTACTACTAGCATATTGTGTCTAAAATGTAAATTAACTTAATGGAATAAAGATTTAAAAACAGTTTTTAAAAATGTTTCATATAGAATTATTTGATGTGTATACTTTTATTTATATTCAAAAGTTCAAGTATTTTAAAGTGAAACAAGTATATCTTCAAGTAAAACAGACTATTTAAATGAAATATTCACAGTGCTATATAAATTGATACATTTTTTGAAAGTTCAGGCTGAAATTTCCATCACTATTATATAATGTCATGCTCGTTTAAAACAGAAAATATGTGTCATTAATCAGGACTGTACAAAGTGATTGTGGAGCCTGGTCACACAGTTTCTATCACTCAAACCCACACAACATCTGAGCACAGAACAGATTGGACACACGCACACGCATGGAATCTCACAGATTTTCGTCATATTATTCCATCAATGTCTCACATTTAAAAAACTTTGTCCATGACAGAAAGCCTGCAATGACTTTTCACATACAAAAGGTAAAGCAAAAGTGCTTTTTAAGCAAAGGTTATAGCTCTTTTAAACCAAGTCCGCCATCTTGATAATTGTCTTCACTGAGCTTGTCGCAACGCATTCTGGGATTGCTTATAATGCTTTAATTGCTTCTGAGGTAGACATCATATAGGTTTAAACCAGGGCTTTGACGTGTGTCACTTAAAAGTGACCACACCCAGTACTTGTTTTTAAAAATAATCTTTATTCGTTTAAACTAAAAAACAGAAATTTCTGTTCTAACAATGATGTTATTCAGTTTCGTCAGATCTTTTTTCCCCAGTATCAAACACCTTTTAGTGTTTAATCTCAGCGGAAGCTTCAGCAGGTGACCATCTTCCCCCCAGGCCACGTCTGTCTCTGACTGGTGGGAACAGAGTGAGCAAGGCCCAGGAAAACTCTATACAAAGTGATGCCGTCTGAGACTTCTGGTGCGCTTTAAAATGAAAGTGTCCATCAGGGTTTAGAGAGAGACGAAAATGAAGCGGGTTAAAGAGGGTGAGCTTTGCAACAAGAAATGCCAACCTGCGAATGTTGCAATATGTTCAAAGTTCCGACAGTGTCAGAGGTGCCTGTCAAATGTGTGACCCGCATGATAACTTTACAGAGGTCACACTTTTTATATAGCAACCTTCTACACACAGTGTCGCATACGAAATAGCTCTCCATTTATATGTTTATTACACTTTGCTAAAATAGCGCAGTTTCAAGACATCTCTGGATAATTCTATGTTTGGAAAGTGATTCCCAATAGTCGGAATCTTACTGTGTGATATTTAAGAAGTGAAAGACTTTTCCCGCTAGGAAATCAAGCTTGCTAACCCCTTTCACCCGTCTGTGCAGTTTAAAATGGCATTTTAGTCCACCCACAGGTAATTCTGCATTCATACGTGACCTGAAACCGCAGCTGCAATTTGATGGGGTAAAATATGAATTAAATCTAACTGTCGAATAAAATTGGACTGATAACTCAAAAAACAAATCTTTTTCAGGGTAGTTTTTCCTTTACTCTGTCACTAGCGATCTAGTGACAGATCTAGAGGTACGTGCGCAAGGTCATGACAAAACTTTACAATCTGTTTACTGCAAGGCAAATAAGTAATTTGTTCTTCAAGTTTGTCCATTTTGTTTTGCCAATTGCCAATTGTTGGTGGCAATCTTTGTGGCTGTCCTGCTTTCTAACAGGTGTTGAGAAACTTATCACAATAGGGTTGAGGGGTAAATGCCTAAAGGTAGTGACAATACTAGCTTAACAAAAATTTTACAGTACTGTCACTGTAGTTCCAACAAAAATGTAACAGAAGTATATGTACATTTAATCATTTAGCAGATGCTGTTATTCCAAGCAATTTACAAATAAGGAAAATCACAAGCATGCAGGGAGCAACAATGTTAGCTGTAATACAGTATTAAGGTTTGACAGTAAAACAGAGTAGTACAGAAGCTGTAACTTTTGAAAAGTAGCAATAATGTGGATTTTTTTTATTATTTAATGAAACTGAATGTTTTTTGGAGATTAATTATGTGCTTTGATGAGGAGGTGTCTTTGTTTGTTTGTTTATAGTTCTGAAGGTCTCAGCAGTTTGTACTTTGTTGTGATGCAACCACTAAATGCTGCTCATGCACTGACATAGATGAACATGGACCTACAGGAGTGGGTTAAGTTAGGGTGTTCCTGAAGCCAGTCTGAACACCTCTGTCAGAGCCTTTGATGCAGGAATCCCATGGAATTAACCAAGAGGAGTGTGACATGAGTCTCTTTGGTTGGTCGAAGATCAGACGCAGGCGGTGTTCTGGATCATCTGCAGAAGGCTACGCTCCATGTCCTGGTGTAATGCGTGTCACATTATAGTGGAGCTGAACAAGCATATCGCACACACTCTCTAAGAACGTCTTCTCTATGTGTGTATACAGTGCTGTGCAAACTTTCTAAAGATGTTTATTTGGATCTTTTACTTCAGTTTTTCATTAGACAATATAACTCTAGATTTCCAAGCATTCTTTACTATTAATTGTAATAATCAAATGAGATCTTTGTATGGTTAAGGAGTCATACAACAGACAGTTTGACCCACACACAGATCTGAAATCACCATCATGAAGAGTCTCATAAAGAAACAGAAGAAACCAAGACTGCCTAAACAGCCTTGTTATTACAGTTAATAGATAAAGAATGTCTGGAAATCTACATTGATATTTCTGACACAGTAAAGCAAAATATCTTAAAAACATTTTAAAAACACTGTAAATAAAATAAGCATTTTCTTGATTTTATTTTGGAGTGTAAATACTTTGAAGCAGTAGCTTGACTGTTGCTGAGCAACTGCTGTTTTCAAGTCCTTCAGATAAGTTCCTGCCTTTGATCAGTCATAATTATATAAGTAATGGGAATTCAAGTGATTGTGGTTGAAAAATTGGGCAATTCCAAATTCCTTTCTTTCTCCCTCACTTTTGACAATGACAGGAAGCTTTTTGGCACCAATACAACAAAATGAAGAGGCAAGGATGTGCATTAGGTGTGTAATTAGTGCTTTATCTATTAACATTATCCCTCTTGTTCTACAGCAGGAAAATCTAATTTGTAGCACCAGCCTGTTGCTTCATTAAGTGGTTAAATGAGTGATATTTTCTGGCACCCGTATGTTCTTCATCAACCAGCACAAGCTAATTGTACAGTAAGCATTCACAACAGAAATGTTATTATGGTATGAATACCAATTTACTTCTATTGTGCCATTTGAAACTTAGAAATAATCTATCCATCCACCTACCTACCTGCCTAATCGACCTGTATGTATGTGTGTATATATATATATATATATATATATAGCTCAAATTCACATTAGTTTTGTTATTATTGCAAATTTGTGTAATAAAGTTCCTGTAAGTGAAAGGCTGTTTGATAATTATAGTATGGAACTAGCATGTTGTTAGCATGCTGGGTTTTTCATGAATTAATGATTTTGGCATAATACAGTATCACTGCATTCCAGTGATAGACATTAACAAATGTCTGTGAAACGGGTGGATGGAGTTTCTATATGTCTGTGAAGGTGTGATGATGACTGACTGCTCACATTTTTGCAATTTTGCATAATGTGTGTCCTAAATAATATGTGAAATAAGAACTAGTGTCATTGCATTAAAATCATCAGGTCCCCTGGAAATAGCTGCACATGACCAACAAGTGCAACATGTGAAGGTTACAACAACTAATTCTAACAGTTTAAAAGGAGATTTGGGGTAAACTACATCATTACTGGTAGATAATGACAAAGCTAAAAGCACAACTGTAAACTTCTGTACAGGGTTTTACCCTGGTCATGAAAAAGTAATATCAGGGAATTGCAAAGATGGTAGAATTTTAAAAGTTATGAAAAAGTAATGGCCATTTCTAAATATTGCTCTTTTTTTAAGAGACACAAAACCCATTGTGATGTTAAATTTGTAAGTGAATATTTTTAATCAAACCAATATGCAAAATTCTTCAAATGATTCTTTACTAAGTAAATTTTTAAATACCTTACAAGAAGCCCGAAATGATTAGGGAAATTCACTTGTCAAAAGCATGAAAAATCTGTGTGTTGTATTTGTAATGCTTTCAGTTGTTGTTTGTTATGTTTAGAAATGCATGTACTGTCAGTTTGTACTTGCTGATTTTTTTCTTGTCCTACCAGCAATGGGTTTCTACTTGTTCAGGTGATCACCTGTTTTTTTTAATTGAGTTAATTGAGTTTGTTTAAATTAACATTTGCCTGCTGATATGAAGCATTGGGTTACACATTCATGTATTTATATCATGTACATAATAAACGCATGGTTCTCCATATATTTTCTTTTGCGCTCAACCACTTCAGAATAATAATAAGTAACAGAACTCCAATGACCTTATACTTCCCCATGAAGTTGTCCTGAAACATCTGAGGTTACAGGGCAGGTTGGTGTAGTTTAGTGTCAGGACCCAGGCAACATTCATAGCTTGTCCCAACCTGATGTGACGATGGTCCAGATTAAAGGCTCCTGCTGTTGAGTTGAAGCTGACTCAGGGCCCAATACATAATAGCTCTGTGTAGACACTTGCGTTGAGAATAAACCAGCACTTCATCCTGATAGTCTACCAGAGAGCTACACTTAACAGCCATTACTCACGACTTGTGCTTACACACTGGAAAATAAATGCATGCGCAGGCGGCCCACAGACCACAGTAAATATTGTGCAAAAAGGTCATGCTGCTGCTGACTTTTAGTGTATTGAAGTGTTGCAGTAAAAGCACATTTTGAATGTCAATGACTTCTCAAAAACTTGAGATGTTTTGCAGGTGTTAACTAACTTTTATTGATGTTTGGAGTGTAGGAACTGTTAATTTCAAATCCAGACTCTGCGCAGCTGTGAAGTTAATTTTGTTTCATACACGTAAATGATTTTTTGGACATATGATTTAGTTTTTAAAAACATGCAGCGCTGTTCTCATTACAAACTGATTGAGTTATAATTGATAGAGGGCCATAGTGTGACAGGGCCTGTGGTGAGAGGGGCCCACTCAGGTCCTTTATGACAGTGATTCTCAGCAACATGTTTGGTTTGTGCCAGCCCCAATGCATTTTGTAGTACATAAAATCTTTTAGATTTAAAGGTAGGGACCTATATTTTAATTAGACCTTTCCTGTCCCTTTCACAGAAGATACAGGAATATATAAAAAAATATTTAGATCAATTTACTTAGTGATTGCTATTAAGATGAGAAGAAACTTTCAACCAGCATAACAAAAAAACTTTTCTAGAGAAAGCTGCCTATCCTGCCTTTAAAAGTAGTTTAGGAACCATTGCCAATGTTCCTGTTCAGCTTATTCAATAAAAATATATGTATTATTTTGAATGTATTTTTTTATGTATTATTTTGAATATTGCTGCTTGTATGCAGTTATAGGTTATCAAATGCTTGTTTTAAAAGGCTTGATTCTTATTTACTTTTGCATGACAAACAATTCTGGTATTGCCGTGGGTCATCGCTTGATGTCCAAAAATGTCCTGGGCCGTGTAAATGTTAGTGATGTCATCACATGCAAAATTGCATTTAAGATACAAAGCTTTAATGGAAATGGCATCTTGAGGGGGATTTGTTTTCCATTAGATTGCGCTGCTAATTAATTCTAAGTCATAATCAAGTGCAAACACAAGTTGACTCTATAAGCTGTAATTAGTAATCAAAACCATTTCTACTGATTACCACCCAAAAGTATGATGGAAATAACAACAGTAGTAGTGTTAAGAAACCAATGAATGAAATTTTCTCCTTTCCTTACCATCTGAAATGTAGAGAGTCATGTGTTTTTGAAAGGACCTGAAATGACCTGTACCTTGGGTGATCAAGTTGGCTTGGAGGCAAAAGTGCTTTAATACTATTCTAATACTGAGACAAACATGCTTTGCTGTGTGGCACCATTACAGATGGAAGTTTAAGTCCCACAGCTCTCTCGAGCTGAAAATATTGTAATTGCTCTTCTGAGGTTTACGCGCAGCCATATAAATGTCTCCGTGTCACCCCTGCTGGTGCTATGTGTGCGTGTGGATTATTGTGTGGAATTAATGTGAAACAAAGATTGCCATTTAAAAACATAAAAACGAAAAGCGAAAAGCATACGATTGCAAAAGATTACGAAGCTTACTCATAGGAATTAATCTGTAAACGCTCATTAACCAGCGTTAAGACACACTAATATTCTGAATATGTGATTCTGATCCTCTCACTTTCAGAATCAGTACGAGATGATGTCACAGACCCACAAACACCATTACCAGATGTTTGAACATCTAATTGATTTTAAAAGTTTAAATGCTATTTAGATTTAAAAATCAATAAGCGTCACAGAACCAAATCAATGTGTGGTCTCCGAGATATATTATTTAATATTATTTGTGTAAATTTAGTTGTGTTTGGATATAGTAAGCATATCCTGACGGCTCTTCATTGTAATGAAAGTGATTGGGGACCATGGCGGTCAACATTAAAATTTGCCATAAAAGTAATCCATAGAGGACTAGTGCCTGTATTCTTCTAAATTCTGCAGAAGACATATGATAGTAACAGACAGAAATTTTAATTGTATATTAAAAATCTTGTTCTGGGCAATAGCACATCATCTGCAGTAACTAAAGACTCATTACTTTCCCCGTGGCATTATTATGACTGTTTAACTCTGTACTGTCAGGAATAAAGCAGAGTGTGTAAACATATTTACATGAGCGACAAAACCCAAAACATCACAGGAACAGTATTTTTCAGCCTTATTTAACCATGTTTGATATATATCTCAACATTTATGTGTTTGCTCCAAAATGTCCTAAAAAGGTAATTTTATTTTCAATCTGAAAAACATCTCAACCAAATAGCACTTCAAGTACCTTCATTCACAAGGTTGTGCAATTTTATATCACCAGCTAAATCGTTATAAGTGTATGGTTAATATTCAATAGGTTATGGCCAGCTCTGTTTATACATTTGACTGCGTGTGTCTGTTTTTGTTTGTACACAGTCTGTGTGCTCTTGTGTGGCACATAAAGAGGGTGCTTGAGACAGCTGTATGTTTCTTAGATTGTCCGTTGGCAATCTTATTCTTAATGTCTCTCAGAAAATTGCACTTTTAGAGCCAATGGAGTGTTAAAATCACACAAATAGCTTCAAAAGTTTGGCATTTAGGTTCTAATGATGAAGCCATTCACAAAGTGCTTTCTGTTACCCTCAAATTTATCTCCGTCGCCTGTGCGCTGTCATTGCCAGTCTGGACATTGTTGCTTCATAGATTCAAAGAGCAGATGCTGCAGAAGTTTTGTGTATAACATGAATTTTTCCAAACTTCACTTATGGTGAAGATATTGAAATGACAAAAGTAATGTTCCACATTTAATACAAAGTAAGATGTATGTACATCATCTGTGAGAGGATTTCTATTGTCCACAGATTTTTTTCAACAAACAGTTGTTTACAATTGTGTTTACACTTACACAATAGAAGTCTATGGGGCAAGACTGGAGAGTTTTAAAGTGGAAATGTGAAGCTCATATTTAAAGCACTTATATTCATTTTATTATACAGAAATTTATGGTTGTTTTAATCTTTGCCAAGCATGTTTACACAGCTTTTGTGTTTAGACTATGGAGGATTGTGTTTAGATTGTGGGGCTCATCTGGGAACAATATTGATAATGTCATTCTTTTGTCAACCAACAGAAATATATGAAATGTTAATCTCACAAAATGTCGAATATCTCACAATATTCAGCATATGCCTTACTAAGATGAAAAAATCCTGAAATAATTTTTGAAGAAGGAAGAGCCTTACGTAAATGAAGTGTTTTAACAACTTCACACATTTTAACAATTTCAAAATTTTTTTTATAATAATTGTTACACCAGCTTATCTCATTAGGCTTTCATAATTATTATTAACAAACATGTAAGAATATGCATGAATAAAAAACAATGTAAGAATATCTTAATATCTAATGGGAATTACCCATGCAATTCTCTGGTGAGTTATCATTCTTAAACCATTACTTAAAGTCACTACTTTTACTTGCTGTGTTTTGGGTAATAAAATATAGGGACACAAGAAGAGATCAAAACTCAAGAGTTATGAAACGTTCTTTTACCCTTTTAATTAAAACCTTTATGTATTACCTTAGGCTTAAATAGAATATAAAACAGCAATATGCAACATCAAATTAGACTCACATGGTCTCTCCTCACTGCTGGAGACTGTAAGAGCCGATTGTGTGTAATATCCCAGCTGCTCATTATAAATAATGCTGTTCTACAGTACTAACTGCACCTTCAATATAGATTCTGAAGACCATCTGAATGGGAACCTTCCTAATGTGTGTTCTATAACTGTAAATGTCATAATTTTTCTATAAAAGACAATGAAGAATTCTGCCATAATTCAAAATGAAGACGTTTTAAGCACTGTTTGTTCATAATAATCCACCTATTAATCTCACTTATTAAACACTGACATTATTCACTTGCAAGATATTGTGGATATTTAAGACTTATTTCTCTTTTTAGTAGATTACCCCACTCTCTCTCTCTCTCTCTCTCTCTCTTTCTATCTCTCTCTCGTTGATAGAGAAACTGCTTTGATATAGATGCTTGAGTTGTTTTTATCATCAATAATGAATGTTTTCTGCACTTATCACACGTTCCTGTTCTTTTACCTGCTATCATAGTCGGTGAAAACATGCAATGCCTCCAGCAAACTCTCAGCAAAGACCACTAAAGCAAACCCAGATGAGCAGTGGGGACGTGCCTGTCCTACAGTACCCTGCATTACCTCTCTGTTAAAATGATGCCTCTAAACATGACTTTACATCTAAATGGCTCTTTTACACTTGCTGTGGGGTCCCGACGGCTGCTGCGAAACTTCATTTAGAAATAATCTTTCCATTTACACTAGCATCTGATCATGAGGACAAACTAAATATCAAGGCTTACTAAGATGGAATAGTTTTTAAACAAAACAACACAATCAATCCATGCCGAGAGTATAATAAATTATTCGTAACTTTGTCTCAGGAGTCGCAAGTTTAAATCAGTTTGAAACAGCCTCTCTGATCTAATATCATGCAGGTATGATTTCATAGCAGATAGAGTTTATTCAGCCTGAGCTAGACGTCTTTGTGTTTTGGCACCCCACGCATGAACAAACGAACGTGCTCGGCTCTCTCAGTAAAAATTGCAACGCAAATGTGTACAAACAACACAGTGCAAGATCTGCTAAGGCATAGATAATGTTGTGTAAAATGCCTTGATGTTGATTATTCAAAACCATCGGGGCATAACCGGCTTTTGCACAAGGATCACGGCGAAGCAGATATCAAGCTAAGGGTTTAAATTGCCTCCCAAAATATGTTTAGAATGGAAAGCATCTTTTGTGACTTCTAGTTTTGTATTGTTTCCACAAATAACTGTGCCCTGGGCTGTCCAGGCTGCATTTGGAAGTTGTTCCTTGATTTTTTTTTCTGTTTTTCCTGTCTGCAAATTCTAGGGAAGTAGTTGGGAAACGAGTGACTTCCAAACAAAAAGAATAGTCTTGTTATACAGTACAGAGAATCTCCAAACATTAGCTTTCAAATAAATCACACTGCTAAATAGTTCTAAATAATCCTTATTTAGCAAGACTAGCTTTTGTTCAGGGAGGTTACTATATGTAAATGTGTGTTTCACAGATGTACTTTGTGATTTGTTCAATCTTGTTTGAATCAAACAATTGTTTTCTCAGTCACCCCGGGAAAAATTGCAGAGTAAATGACAAACTGTTTCTCGTCTAACGCTGAATCCTCTGAGAAATCTCATCCTGGGTTATGATAGGGTAGGAACGTCTGTGATTGTCTTAACACATTTCTTTATTTATTCTGACATTTGTCGAATACTGTAACTAGAGCTCAATTTCTGGATGTGCTGCCCGGTGCAACATCACTGTTGGTTTAGACCTTTGGCCAATATTGTGTGTAAAATAATAACAGGTGGCGGTTCAAGTGCTTCTGGCATTCCATCTGAGGAATGTAACTAAATTAAAATAAGTAAAAATCAATCCATAAGCAGTGTCTGATCATGCACTGCTAAGAGCAGCAGCTGCAGTAAGAACATCATGTAAAGCCCTCAAGTAAATTAATATAGTTAAATCCTATAATGTTAGAATTAGCTTTTAAATCTCATTCATATTTAGACGTATTGAAACGTAATATGTCACTCATTGCAATATAATAATTATTAAAATTGGGGTCTGTTCCTTTTACAAAGCTTGTTTGGCTTTAGCTGATTTAGTATTTAGCCCACCAGTTGTTTAAATGTAACAGTATGCTAATACAACTGTGCCAGACCTGTATACTGCATTTGTGAGTGTTTGTGAACTGGCCCTGAGATGCTGACTTCATTTATGTTTGTGTATCTGCTGTTTTCCCAAAGGATTTGACTTGTTTTTATCAAGTTTACAAAGAGTGGTTGAGTGGCTGGTACAGTTAATTTGTTTTTACTGAGTCCATTTTTTCTTCATTGATTTTTGATCTGGCCAGGCCATTGCATGGAGGCATAGTTGTTTAAAGCTGATAACGCTGATTGTTTGTTGCAGTGGCCATGGCCTGCTCTCTCTCACTCTCTCTCTCTCTCTCTCTAGCACTCCCCCTTACATTTATATAATTGTGCAATTTTATTGTTAAGGGCAATCCAGTGTGAGTTGGTGAGCTGTCACTCTATCTGTAACATCTCAGCCTCATCAGTGTATTATATTAAGTGTCATTTGCATAAGTTGGTCTACTTACATCTTTGTTCTATTTATGTTGTTCTTGATTTCGGGGTGAAGCTTGACATCAGATATACTGAACAACATTCTTATCAATCAAAAGCCTAGCAGCCATAAAAACATGACTAATATTTCAGCTAACATCCTACTTGACTGGGATGCATCAGCAGCAACTGAATAACTAAGTAACTGGTATTCCTCCAGTTAATTCGCTATGGGAGCTAAATGGCATGGAATTGTGGGATTGACAGCAGACTGATTTCTCCATAAATCTCCTCTTTATTCCTTTAAAACTTTGCTTAGATCCTGACCCTATTATCTGGGCTATATTATCTATATAGATCTATAATCTTACTATTCTTACTTGTGTATGATTTGTGTTTTGTGTAAGATGTTTATTTCCTGAAGGAATTTTAAAAGACCTAGAAACAAATCCAGTACTGCACAGAAATATGAGCACTCCAGTGTGCTATGAAAGAGCAAACTATGAGCAATAAAGTTTTTATTTGGGAAGTTGCATTGTGTACAGTGCACTGCAGGCCAAATTTATTCAATGATGGGGCAAAACACGTTCCAGCATGTCTGGAAACCACTTTTCCTGCTGCGAAATTTACTGAGACAGCCCGCATGGTACCACCCGCAGTCCGGGTCCAGTCACTAACTCACGATTCGTCTGTTGGCTCCTCTCCTCCTGCAGTGGGTTCTCCTGCTCTGATAGCATCCGTCACTGAGACAAGCTCTAATCAAAGGCCAGATAGAGAGATCTCCACAGAGGAGCCAGACCTGTGTCAGCATTTCTCTGTAATACCTTGGCACTGTCTACACATGTCAAACATTCACTGTAGGGACTCTCTTTTGTTCTGACTTCCTGTTTTAAAATCATTGACCTAGCACTCATTACTTACTGCATTAAGTGTACAAGGAGTCAACCCTGCTATGTCTTACACTGTACGTTATAAAGTCAGTTTTTTGTAAGTGTTTCTCTGCGTGCTAGGCAGCATACTCCTGCAGTTTGGTAGCTTAGCCACCACTGTCAAAAGAAATAGAGAATAAAATGTAAATGTCAAAAAGATCCCTGATCTTCCCTGAACATTGTAAAAAGCCTTCAGAAAAAGGGAAAACAGAAAAAGGGAAACACATATTTATCATGATTTTACAGTAAACTGTAATTGTAGTGACCGAAGGTAATTTGGCATAAACTGAATTTCTCAGGATTTTCATTTGGACTAGAGACACATTGAGCTATCTTGGGAGCGAAACGTGTAATTTAAGTTCCATTAGTGTCACCAAAAAGAATAGCAAAAAAATGATTTTTTCATAGTCCCACCCCAAACTTACTCCATTGGTTAAGCCATTGCAAACTCATCTTTTTCGTCTTTTCTTCCGCGATTAATTTACTAACACACTCCCACTTCTACTTGGGGACAAAAAAAAACGTATACTGTGTTAGAAAACCTGAGCCCTGTGTATAGCACTTATTCACTGTTGTCTCTTATTGTAATCGAAGTTGCTTCCTGTCCTCATTTGTAAGTCTCTTTGGATAAAGGCGTCAGCTAAATGACTAAATGTAAATGTAAATCCTTTGTTAGTTTGGTTATGATATTCAAACAAACAGAACAGTGTTTCATAGCAACACTACTTTTCTCAGCATTTTATGTAGGCAAAAGTATTTTTCCATGCATTACTTCAAATGCAAAGCAATTTGCTCAATCACAGTATTTATTTGAGAGTCTATGACTTTTAAGGTTATGTTTAGGACATAAGCTAAATCCTGCAATATTTCCATCCCAAGCAAAATCAGCATTGTTCTTATTAAAGGGGACTGCTTGCCATTTGGTTGCATGGAAAATTCATTACTGCCTGTTACGCATAAAATAATATCCTTATATGACTTTATTAGACCATAATTCAAATTTCACCCTGATCTTTTCTGAGCTTAGGACATGGGAGAAGTGTGTGACTTGCCAACACACACTCATCAGTTTGCAGTACTTAACTGAGTGTGGTAATTGAAGGCTAATTTCTACACTGCTATGCTAATGCCGAAATGAATTAGATTGTCAATCACACATTTTTTACTAGCTTAATATGGACCCTAAAGTGTCACAGTGTGACTTTTTCCATGTGCATACAAAATGACACCCAAAATTAAACTGGATTACTGCTGTGATCCCTTAAGCACATGTAATTTGGGCCTGTCCTTCGGACTAGTAACCTTGCTTCATGTGCTGTGTTTCTGAATTGTTGAGTATTTCCTGTAATGGTATAACCATTTAGTAGCATTGTGCAAAGTGTATTTATTGCAATTTTCAAAAATAAATACATAAAATGTATCTTTGTTAATTAGGTTATTAAAAAGTAAATTTTAAAGTTATTTTAAAACTAAACAAATTCAAAAATTTGATCAGCCAAATTTTGCTTTATACTGAAAACTGTCATAATCATGTTCTGAAAACTAATTTAAATGTTTTTAAATGGATAACAATAGCAGTTTTTATCTGAATGCCAGAGCTGCTCTTTTCCACACAGTGAAAATTTAGGATTATCACTGGCCATTGGCTGAATTCCATTGGACATATTTCATATCGCTAAAGCACAGTGACTGCCACTGGTGCCCACTCAATATGTATAATTTAATTATTTAAAAGATGCGTGATGTCCCATCTGTCCAATGAGTTAACAACTCAGTCACAGGTCATAACATGAGAAAATAAAGTTATGTGTCTTTTAGTTGTCTCTACTTTAAGATAACATAAGGGACCATCAGGTCCTCTTCACCCATGGCTTCATCATCGCTGTGGTTTGGGGTAATCACACAGTACGCCTGGGTCCTTGTGGGTAATTTTAGAAGGAAGCTTTTGCCAGCTGGCTTTATCACATAAGTGAATTGGTTTCGATTTACTTTCCATCAGTCAAACATCAACAATTTCATGCTACATTATTAATATGGAAAGGTCCAAATTAAATGTCAAATCCTACTTGTAGCTGGGTGTGTGTTTGAATTAGATCTTAATGAGTGTGTCCATAGAATTTTTTTCACACACACTCAAAACTAGCCCTTGGAGGATGGAAACACAAAAATCTATCATCTTCTGTTCTCATAGAGATATAAAATACTTTATGGTGAGGCATCAGTCAGACATTGCATGTTTCATTTTTTTTTCATTTAAACATTAATGGTGTCTTGGTCTTTTTATATGTACATAGTTGCATTAAATATAATCATCACCATCATTATGCCTCTTGTACTTTTTTCTAACTAAGGTCAATAACACCCTGAAATCTGAAATACAAGTGTGAGATTTGAAATGTGTTTGTTATATTGTCAGAGAAAGGTGCTGATCAACTGACAGCACAGTGAATCACAGAGATTCTGGCACACACTGCTCTCGTGTGATGTTATATGTTAGTTCACTCATCATCAGTGTGTGAATGTAGTATGATTTCTGTATATTGATGATTTATATTTAGCCTTCATTATACGGTTTCTATTAGAAATGGGCCATCGGGCATTCCTTGAGTCATAAATAAAATATAAAATAAATATATGTATTTAGATCTCATTCTGTTATTATTATTATTATTAGTAGTAGTAGTAGTAGCATCAGTATTATATGGTCATCACTGTTATTGGTATTTGTGTGTTAAGTAGCTTATAGGTCTGTCCGTTTTATTATTGTGGCTTCTGGTACTGTCACCTGCTTTCAGTGTAGACTGGTTGTTTTCTTGCAATAAAAAAACTAAAAAATGTAATCTAGTGACTTAGTATGAATAATTTCACTTGGCTTTCTCCTACACATTTCTATGTACTATTAAGTAGAGGTTATATCAAGTTGTTAAGTTCTGCCTTGTTGAATCATTCTTACAGAGTCTCAAATATCATGTATAGTTTGAATGCACTGAAGGTTGCTTTGGATGAAAATGTCTACTAAATATTTGTAAATGTGAATAAAAATAAACATTCTGCTCCTTGGACAGACAGATCTTGGTTTAATTTTGGGACTTAGGGGATCTGGATATTGGCCTGGTATTGGTATGGATCTGGGTCTAAGAGGGTCTTTTATTGATCTGGATTTTTTGGGGATGAAGTTTTGGGGGTCTGGCATTGATCTAGCTTTTTAGTCTTAGAGGATCTTTTATTGGTCTGGAACTGGATCTTTGGGGATCTGATTTTGGTCTAGATCTGGATATGGAGTCTGCTATTGATCTGAATCTGGGTCTTGGGATCTGCAGTTAGTTTGGATGTGCATCTTAGGGGGTCTGCTAAAGGTCTGTGTCTTGAAGGATGTAATTTTTACACCAGCTCTTGATTCCTAGTATCATACAATGATCTTGTCACCTTTTTTCTCAGAAAGTCGCCCTGTAAATAAATGTATATATTTAGACACTTATGCATGTGCAGCAATGTCAGTGTAAATAGAAAAGCTCATAAAAGACAGAAGGTTGATGTATAATAACACAGCACATACCTTCAGCAGTATGCCAGCATAGACCTTTACACAGGAAATAAGTATTTACTCAACCATATGAACAGCTATTGAAATGCAAATGCAATCAAGGATAGATGCTGATGGTGTGAGCGAGCATGCTGCTGTTACTGCGAGTCACAGCTTTGCAGGTTTTCACCTAACGTGTGTGTGTCATCCTTCAGGAATACTGTTGTTTATTCTCCTGTGCCTCCGGAAGATCCCGGTGTTGTTCAGATGCTGTTTCATTTACTGTCTTCGGCAGCATAGTGGAATTCCCACATTTTGCACGTGTTTTAATTATCTGTGCACATGCAAGCATGGAGCATTTTCACCAAGCAGAGGAAAATAAATCCCCATTTAATTACAAATTATAAACATTTTAAAACCAAATTGTCATTCTGCGTGATCCTGTTAGTATTCGCAGGTGTTCGTATGTAAAGCAAGCCTGCAACTCGCACATTTGTGGGTACTGTAGCAAATCAGGGATTTTGCACTTTGATATGCCCCTTACAAACTTCATGTTTCATTTGTAAATATGCCAACACAGAAACAAAAAACAGTTTGACAAACTCAACAACAAATGTAATGTTTTGCTGTAACTTCAACAGTAGCACTTTAAACTGATGATTTAAATGATACTTAAATTTGGCCTTAACAAAAAAAGAGTGCAAATGACAGGAACCCTGTCCAGATTTCATGTATGAATATATTTGTCATTAAAAGGTCTTTCTCCATCATTTTCTGGTAAATTAGGGTTTTGCTATGGGACTAAGTAGTCTAAGTATTAAATTCAGTCTCCTACATTTACATTGCATTAATGAATTTGGCGGATGCTTTTATTCAAAGTGACTTTCTGTACATTCAACGTATATATACATACATACATACATAAATATTTTGTGTTGTTTTTTTATCCAGTCTATGTTCTTAGCATTGATTGCTCTTTAAACATTAACACCTATCCTTGCAAAGGTTCCAACAATTGCAGTTTAGATCAGTCCTCAGATGAATCTTCAGACGTCTTTTTTCTATAAAGATGTCTGCGATTTACATGCGCCAGAAGTTTTACATACTAGATGTTGTCATTGAAACATCACTGCATTGATGTTTCAATGTTTGTTTACATGCATGTACACTTTATATACAAAGCCTAATGAATACAAATAAGATCATTCTAAACATTTTTACATTTATTCAGATAAAAGCAAGCAGACACTCGTTTGTACTGTAGTTTTGCTTGCGTGGGTGAACGTATGCGTTGAGGTTACTGATGATAATGTCTTGTGTTTGCGATCAAAGCTTAAATTGTTATGAGAAATTAGTGTAAATGAAGGGAAAGTGCTAAACATCAGGGCAAAGATGGATGCAGCCATCTGGTGCTACAGATTCAAGAAAAATCTTGTCTTCTCATTTGTGCACAGTTTTTGAGGATTTAGCAGTTACATTGATTATGCTTGATAATGTTAGTTTCTTTGAACATCTTTGCATATAAGGTTAGGACAGCAAAATGTAGTTAAAACGCTGTCTGGTATGCATATTGTTGTCTTGGGAGAAAAAGAGCCACTGCCACTTTTCATCTTACTGAGGGTAATAAAATTTGCACTTTTTTTCCACCAATCACATTTTACTGTCAGATTGTCAATGGGCCTCAGAGTGCTCATAATTTCAAAGCCTTGCACAGTAAACATCAGGGAGCCAGTCATTTGCCGTATATTGTGGTTTAAATATTAAATGTGGGCTAGATGGAATATAGATGCGTGGAGGGGTATAAGTGATGTATGAAATCATTTCCATCAAGGGCAAAAGAGTCAAGGCCTAGAAACAGAGTTTGTTGTGCATTAATTTTTTTGTCAAAGACAAGAATAAAGCATTAGCATGCTAAGCACACACCCAGGCTTGAATGGATTAACAATGTACAGAAAGCTAAAGATTCAAGATGACATTTGGCCAATCACGTCCTCTTACAAAAGCTGCCCAAAACAGCTTTGTGAAAACATAATCTGTCAAAAATGATCTTCTGTTCAGAGTATGATTTAGTTATTTTGGTTATAGGTAAAATAAGAATTGAGTAGAGTAATCCTGCAGTGTTGCTTTGCAGTTTTCTTTGTGGATTAATCTAAAAACAAATTCTAAAATTATGCTAACACTTTTATTCTGGTTCTGTATGCTGATAGGTCAATACATGCCATGCTAAAATGTTTGATTAATAACAGTTACAACACAAAACCCCTGCTAACCAATAACTATTTATATTGCTGTCCAGCACACATAGATGTCAGCTTAACTTAGGTTTTTATATTATTTAATAGATGTCTTATAAAAGTTGTTATCACTTGTATTGTATATTGTAATGTAGTTATGACTTTGCCCCCTCTTCTCTTCATGTAGGGCCTAAAAACCCTTTAGCAGTGACTATATTTACAGTATAGCATATTCTCCTACGTTTTATTGTTTAATAACAACTGAGCCGTTGTGCAGTGTACTTTCTTAGAAATTAATTTGTGAATATCTTTTTTTGTGTGCATAATTGGTAACACTTTACAGTAAGGTTGTATTTGTTAACATTAGTAAATGCATTAGTTAACATGAGCATTCAATGAGCAACATAGTTTTTCAACATTTATTTATCTTTGTTAATGCTAACACAATTTTTAATGTTAGTTAATTGTGCATTAACTAATGTCCACTTTTGATTTAAAAAATGTATTAATAAATGCTGAAATTAATGTTAACTAAGATTAACAAATGCTTTAGAAGTATTGTACATCGTTAGTTTAATGTTAGCTAATGTATTGCCTGATGTTAACAAATACAACTTTTTTGTAAAATGTTACCACATAATTAGAGGTATAATTAACCCGAAAATGAAAAATTCTTTCATTATAGCTGTGCAGCAATAAAATTCTGAAATCAGAATTAATAATGGCAGAATTTTTCTTTTTTTGGGTGAGCTTTTTCTTTAAGATATCTGACATACTGTTTGGACAGATAGATGGCATTTGGGGCCTGGCAGGCTGGTTATGAATTTCATCCACATGCTTTGAGGCTCATGACAAAGGCTGGGTTTAGTGAGATATCAGCTCTGTGAGGGAGTTTGCATATGATCTGTGGATTCCACCATTCATAATGATATGCCATTGAATAAACGGTCTCCAGTATAATCAGGCTCAGTCAATATAATCTCTCTCTGAAGGTCTTCATTAATCTCGCCTACTATGGCTAATCATGTCCCTTTACTTGAGCTCCTTCCAATGACTCCACTTCTAATGTTATTCTAATTAATTTGGCACACTGCGGCCCACAGGCAGAAACGCAGGATAGAGGCTCTTCTGGGGTGAATTCTGTGACATCATTTCCAGCATGCTTTTCTGTCTAAAATCAAAAAGAGAAAAATAAATAAATAATATATATATATATTTTTGCATGTAGAAAATGAAGTTCTTTTAGACCACAGGCAGAGCCAAAGTATTTATACTTTTAGCATAAATAAAGATATTTTTGGTTTGCGTATAGTCTCTGCATATTAAACTGGGATATAAGAACAAAATTTAGCCTAAAAAAACTACACACATTGCCTTTAAACATTATGGTAATGAGAGTGAGTTTGTTTGTTTTAGGATTGTGATTTTGTCACAATATAAAATATCTTCATGGTCCTGGTGAAATATGACATCACTAATTATTTAATGTTCATTTTGTCTGTGTTTACAAGTCCAGTTTTTTCTGAGATAGGCTATATGTTATTGTGCATCAAAAGTGCAGATTACAATGTAACGTAAATAAAAAATGTAATGGTTATTATTTTATATTAGCCACTTGGATAAAAAAACAACTGCTTTGTTTCATAGTGTGTTTTCTTTCCATACAATTTCCTTGATAATGTCTAGAAATAGGTTCACGCAAGTAATTAGACATAAAATATTGTATTTTGCTCCTAAAGTTTTAACGGCTTGCTTCAAACAAACTCAGATATGTCTGCAGCCACAAAAAAGCTGCAGCTGCTCAGCCTTTATTTCTATTTGTTTCAGACCTAATAATGTCAGGTGCTGGCTGGGGTTGCCAGGGGTTACTGCTTCAAACTGATGAATCCAAGTCAAGTGTTCACACTTGTCAGCTGTAGCACCAGATTCATAAAAAGTGAGATCCTCCTCATATTTATCATCAGTGAGGCCCATTCTAAACTTTCAGTTACCCTTTCAACAGCTGTGCCTCTGCTTCTTTCAGAAATGTTTCAGAGACATCAAAATTAAATAGCTGGAAACATCTTTTTCACTATAGTGACGTTGACTAATGCATCCATTCTGTTCAGCCTCTGTAAACACATTTGCATTATTCAATTCCACACAGCATACATTTATGTAAATGCATTTTGTGTCTAAAATGTATATGTTCGAAGACATGATATGAAATGAGAAAACTCAGAAGAAGCCGGAATGTTTAATGCTAGCACACCGCAGCTACTCAACAACACAGCTAGGATTTTATAGCCTTTCAAAGGAACAGTGGAAGAACTGTCATGAGAGTAGATAGAAGCCGTAATATAATAGCAAGATATTATGTATGTATATAAATTATGTACGTAGTGATCATTTTTAATATCAATAGCAAATCAATTTCAGTATATTCCAGTGTAAACCCGTGTATACACTAGCCATTCACAGTCTAGTTTAATCATGTGCTAAATGCACTAGAAAGGACTGTGCCAAACAGAATTTATTTAACAACGTTTTTATGTACATTTTCTATTGATCTATTGATAGAAGCTGTTTTTTATTTTTCTGAGAAAATTGTTTTCTGAAATGTTGTAGTTAAACACATTTTACAGTGCTGGAGTGATGCGACTAGGAACAGAACTATAAGTTTGGTTCACAAATTATGATTATCTTAGTGTAAATGAATTTATTTTGTTACATACTGTAATTTGGACACATTCTTTACCAAACTATATGCTAACAAATAAAGAGAAAATGATGCAAACATGTGCAGATAAATAGTGGCATTTCATTTTTGGTGAATTTCTTTAAAATTCCTGGGGAAGATACAGAATCTCTCCTAAACATCTTGCCTTTAGCTGAATTCACTGACTTGTAAGGAGCCTTTTTTCTATATTTTATATAGTCAGAGGCTTAGTCTGCTGTTCAGGTTTTTGCCATCATAAAGAATCCCCAAACAACCTGAAAGGTTGACAGTCTAAAATGCTCAATTGCATCACACTCATTGCATTTTTTGTTCCTGCAGTCTGATTCTGTCACCAGCAGCAGGTGGATATTGAGCATTATGACAGAAAGATAACTTATTTCTCTTTTTTTTGAGAAGCAAATGAGGACAGTCCTGAAGTTTGGCATATTAATGTGTTTTTTTAATTTATCTGTGGGTTTGTCACATCCAAATACATCCCATAAGGATGTTAAATTACATGTAAAGAAGACTGTTTTTTCACACATTGTTAACTGGCTATGAATCTGGTGGCTAAGTAGATGTTAGTTGTCTTAAACTAACATTTAAATTGTCTTAAATGTCTTAAACTTGAAACATATTTTGAATCTTATCAGTGCCTTTTAAATGAAGTCAATTAAAATTGAAGTACCTGGCTATCCCACTTCACCAGAAAGCATTTTTGAGTATTGGAGAACAATAATGATTTGTTAGGCAAATAATTATTTCCTGTTTTAACATCTTTGAGATGTTAATTTGTTTTAATTTGGTTGTCATTGTTGTGCTGTAAGGTTTGTTTTGTGGGATTAGGCCACACACACACTAATCTCCTCTGCCAGTGCATGGTTTTAAACGTTCTAAACATTCTTCTTGTACTGTGGTATTTTGTATGGTATTTAGGTATATTTGTTTTGTTGATGTCTTGGATTTATGTCTAGTGTATATGTTAAATGTAAGTAAAATGCAAGAAGTAAATGAAATATCTATGTCTTTCATTAGGATTGTTCACATGTGCATGCTGAATATTTGACCAGCCTGATGTAGCGCTTTTGATTCAACCAATGGTGTGTATTTGGGGTGCCATTTGACCAATGGCAGTCAGGTAGTCAACAGTCAGGGTGTTTTTGGAACTTGTAAGAGAACATTACAAGTTTAATTTTTATTCAGTTTTAATCAGTTAAATGTTATTATTGTTAATTTTTACAATTTAAAATTTTTAATTTAACTTAAATTTTTAATTATTTTTGATAAGTTCATCAGGCCGTGAGTTTCGTTCCATCCAGTGTAGAGCATCTAACTCATTCAGCACTGACCCAGAAATAGCATAATGTTTGGCAAATATTAATGTCATCAACTGATATAATAATATATTCCTTTGGTGGCTAAGGAAAAGTACACATCTTCTCCTTCCCACAATAACCTGCATCTTCTTTAGATTGATATAATCTATTATGTAGTTAATCTCTCTCTGTAACCTCACGGTCAGCACAAAAAACATTCAATCAAAGAATAAAGCAAAATAAGAAACATTAACAAGGAAAATAACCAAAAAGACATATTCAAGTATTGAGGAAAGTAATACCTTATAATATTGTGTTGATCATTATATAAGTAAATAATTATGGAAGGTAACATGTTACTTTTTCTTATTAGTTATAAGTGATACTGAAATGATCTTTCCTTCAGAATGGAAGTGCTAGGCTTGCATATGTGCATTTTTATTGGAAGTTCTATTTTTTGTTTCAGTTTTAGTTTTGAATTTTTAAACAACTCTCAGGACGGGTTGAACAAAGACTGTCTTGTGCTCTGTACGTCACTGATAAACAATAGAAAGTCTCTCTAGAACTACACAATCCAATATCCTGCTCATGTACCGAGTGCCATCTGCATTGTGTGTTGTTTTAGATAGAGGATGACAACTGCATTTAATTCATAGGTCGACTCGCCACTTATTCATCTGAATAACAATAAAACAGTCTTTAAAGATATACGTGCTCTACTAAAACTCCCTCTCTGTTTGGAATACAATGAAATTAATAAAACAATTGAACAAAAATTAACGTACCTTATAATTAACAATAAAACAGTCTTTGTGTTGGCCCGCTATAAACCTCCAAAATAAAAGTGACATGCTCTGATTCAAGGTCATTGAAACATGTAGCTTTAAACAAACCAATACATCAAAAAACAAATAATCAATATAAACTCAATCATAAAGCTCCCAGATGATTGAAGCATTATTTAAACTTTGAAAAGAAAATCATCTTTAATCAGAAATCAGTTGAAATGCGTGATGGGATGATGTAGATGTAAAAGCTGATAGATGTTGACATTCTCAACACGGCTAATGTGAACCACAGAACAAAAATCAAGATTCTGTTATGTCTGGTGGTATCACAGCCTGTTTACAATGATGTGCATGCAATGACTTCCAGACAGAATATGGTGAATGAGATCAAAACAATAATCTATCATATTGTGAGACAGAATATAAATGTCAACTTTTATTAACAGTACCAGGAAAAGACATAGAGGCTGTCTCTCAGATGAGCTTCGAGTTACATTCTGGTGCTGCTTATACATATCCTTCAGTTTGTAGACATAAACAACAGCTTTACAATACTCTGTTAAGGCTGTTTTTTCGAATTCTTAAAAAAAATAGTCCTTTTAAAGTGGGATTACATTTTTAGGTTGAACACCTTTTGGAGTTACCAACATCCTTTCTCTGGGTGATCCCAGATCCAAGTTAACAGCACTTTACAAATGTCTGGAAAAGCACAGATCTGATACCTGGATCAGTATTAGGCCAGATACTGACCTTTTTAATCGGATCAGGTACCAGTGAGGTATGACAGATCCAAATCCAATACTGTGGGTCAGTCACAGGCCTTACTGTACACAATGCGGACAATCATAGTGGTCTTAAAATAACTTTTTTGGAATTTGTATTTTTCCAAACATTTTTAACATATTTATTTAATTTGGTGGTTATGTTATGTATAAGGTCCAAATATAGTGGGCAGGGTAGAGGACTAATATGTATCCTTTTTATGGTATTGCATTGCCTTAGTTTAATAACTGCATTCATATTCATTTGTGTTTGCAATTGATGTCAGATTGTCAAAGTTAATTATCCTACAAAGTTTTTACAAGCATTGTCAGTCTGAGCTGACTTAGCCAGGGATTGTGGCACATAATCTTAAGAAAACTTCTGGTTGGGTGAGTGTTCCTAGCAGAAACATCTTCCACCTATCTGAAAGACTTGTCAGCCATCACTGAGACTGTCGTGTACATTTGACACCTTGGGAGTGAAACGTAATTCACCAGCAAAAGGTTGTGTTGTAGAAAGTCACTCTTTATCAGGTTTGTTTGCTACACGTGTGTTGTAAATTAGCATGTCTAGCCGCATTCATTGGTGCAGAAAACCCAAACAATGGAGTTGTTTCATCACTTCCTGTCTGTAGAAACTGAATAATGATGGTACAGAAGGAGCATTTTGGTGCCATGACCCGACAGATGTTTTCAAGTTGGCTTGAAATGTCATCATGTAACTTCACACCATTTTCCATCCAGGACGTCTGTTTCTCAGGAGTAAATTTACATCTCTCTGATGTTTCGAATGTCTGTGACAACGAATATCTGCCTGTGTCAACAAAGTTATGTCAGTTACACAAGAGGGTTTTTCATCCTTGCAGCTTCTTTGCCGATTTGTCAGCCAGAATGTCTCCACAGCTTTCAGCAGTGTGAACTCAGGTGTGCTGTATAATGTTTTAATGTTTTAGAATTCTTTCAAAACTTTGCTGTGACCAGCTGTGTAAACCTCTGACTCAACCAATGTGTTGAATTTGAGACTGAATGGTAGCTTGCAGCATTTACTTCTAGAAGAGTTCTAGAGGAGCGAGCAGTTTATTGGACTTTTGTCATGTACAAAACAGTGAATGTCTGAAAAAAGCTTTTAGTTATCCTAAAGTCTTTTCACACATTCTTTAAGTTATATTTTTTATTTTATTACTGAGTTCGGTTCCGTTATGAAACTGCTGTTCAACTCTCATTTTTAAAGAGGTTATATTATAAGAGTGCAGTGGTTAAGCAAGAATATGCAGTCAAACAGTTTGAGCATTTTGATGCATTATTCAGCCAAAGTGTTTACACTTTTTGGAAAATTCAACTTACAAATGGTTTAATTACTGATTTTGTGCATATTGAGAAAAAACTGCACACTTCACCTTTACAGTCTAAGTTAGAGAGAGAGGAAAATGGTCCTGAAAACTGAATTCTGTATTCAAAAGCAAAAGAAAGTGGACCTGACAGGAGAAAACAAAAAACACATTATATTGTACACTACAATGAAAAATGTCTGCACTGTTTTCATTCTCTTTGTTAGGTGGAAGCTTAACATGCTGGCTTGGTCAAATCCCTCAGTCTGAATTCATTTTTCACAATCAATGTTACTTGCTCTTCTCCGTCATATCAAAACAAAAACTGTTTGTTTTGCTCAAAACCTGCAAAAGCAAAATTCTCTTAATAATTAAATGTCTTTTGACTTCAAAGACGAATTTCACAAAATGAAAACCTTAAACATTCAAAACACACAACAGACACCCTCAGAAACATATATAATCCTGTACGTTCAAGTTCTCTAAGGTATCTCATCTATTTTTAATCATGTACATTTCACATACTTCAATATTAAAGCTGTAAACATAGTAAGGTTCTCATGAGGTCTTTCACATGTAGTTTTCCCACTTATCTCTCAGTCTGGATCTTTCTACACCTCTGTCTTTCATCCATCTCCTTCACAGACATCTCACGACTTCTCACAACTTGCCTTTCTTTTTTCCGGCTCATCTGTCCATCAAACATTCACTCAGGCATCCATCCATTCATCTTTCAATCCATCAAATCTGGTAACTGCCTATATTTATATATAATATATTGTGTTGATTTCTGTGTAGGCAGCTGTCTACGCACCTGTCTTGGGATCACTTTTCTCTGTTTTTGTGCACATTTGAGACTGATATTTATATTAATGCGTTTCTGTAGATCCCGAAAAGGAATCACAGTTCTCGTTTTATTCAGCAGTCAAAACAGTCTCCAGTAATCACTCGTCACGTTTGGAGGCTATAAGCCAAAGGTTCAGGACGGCAAAGGTCATATTTTGCAAGTATTAAAAAGATGGTCTTTAATTAGGAAATCATAAATGTCAGCCTACTTCCTCCAGACTCAAGTGCCTATTCGCACAAATCCAGATGCACGTTTTGGCTGGTATCAATTTCTGGAGGTTACTTTCCTTTCTACAAGCCAGACGTTCTATAAAGGATTCCGTGCCATGGGAGAAATGAAGCATTTAAGTTGTCATTTTGTCTGGTTTTCCTCATTACAAAGCGATGCATCTGGGGGTTTAGTCAGACAGCTTGATGCACTGCGGCTTAGTCACTATTCGTTAAGTTCTAATTGGCGAACGGCCCAAGAAAGAAATTTCAGCAGGTGTAAAATGACTTTTTAATTAAGATATTGAATAAGTCCTTCCTCTTTTGGCACAGTTTTCAACACAAATGGGAAATTTAGAATGATTTGTAGCAATTATAAAGCTAGCATTGATTGACGTCACCTAATAGAAACATAATTAGCTGTATGTTTCCTCAGCGTAACTAGCAACCAAGGGTTTGCTATCTAAATGAATTTCCCTGTGAGTGAGTGGCGTTTTCCATAGAAAATTGCACTGTTTATGACAGATATAACCTTTTGCTGCTCTCATTTTCTTGTGGTGAGAAAAAGTAAAATTATTAGAACAGAGACAAGGTGCCAAACTTTCAGGGTTTCTTTTAAAGCATTACTATTTGAGAATGAGATTTCAGATTTATTTTTGTCATTTTGCTTATTACTGAAATTACCCTCTGATGGCAGATTAATTGTTGTCTGTGCTGCAAAACGTATGCTGACCCAAGAAGTCAATAAATAATATTGATAGCTGCTTTAAAAAACGGTACAAAAACAACTTTTTCTAAGAAGCTTACCAGTTATAAATGTTTTGTACCGACATTGAAGCCAGACATTTCACATGCTTTTTCTTACATTTTTGCTTTTTCTGGCATATTTGTGACAAACAACAGGTTGTTCTCAAGATGACAAAAACATGAATATATATATATATATATATATATAGGAAATATTTCTTTATTCTTATAATTCTAATAATTCTTTATTTATTTTCCTTAAGATGATAAAACCCTTCCAAATCCTGGTCATCATTCTTCTACAATGATTATGATAATGTTTGTTTCATTATTTGTCCTTGAGTGCCATAAGAAATAAAAAACAAATATTTTTTTTATAAATATTTTATTTCATAAAATTTTGTAACAAGAAGTCTTATATGGAGGAGTGAATGAGGACCAGGTGTGGAGCAGGAAGTAATCAGCAATAGGTAAGGTGCATGATGGAAGATGTAGTTCGTGATGATCCGGTTAGTATTCGGGTGATGGTTCCCGCTAGCAGCGCGGAGACGAAGAGATTGGAGCCTCCACCGTAACAAATATAACCCATGCTTGACTGTACAAAATTCATTATCCTTGACCTGAACATTTTTACTGTTTGCTAAGGTGATCTGAGCTGTTCCTATTCATTGCTTAGATGTTTTGTGGTCCGTCACTGGTTGCTTACTGGCCTTTTTCAAAAGATCCCAACTGTCTGATTTTATGGTTTTAATCCCTTTTTCATGGACCTTTTTCACCTGTTTTATCATCCAATGAGAACAATTCTTAATTCAATGTATTTAAAAATAATAGCATCTCTCCTCAACAAGCTGAGATATAATTGATGTTCATTAACACAAACGGTGCGGCACGAGTTAAGCTGTGAAGTTTGATTCTTATGGTTGGAGATAAATAGGGACAATAATACTAGTGATGCATGCAGGTATATGCAATAGCCTGGGTTTGCCATTTTGGCAAACAGGAGTCTCTGATGAGTTGTGTTGTGATACAGACCTCTTTGTCTTTTTTACAGATTTTGCTAAAGCTGTTGCTGGGAGACCAGTGACGTATGCAGCAGTCCTGCGGCTAAAGACGGACAGTTCTTCATCCTCCGCGCTCAACTCCAGAATGAGGTTAAGGAGCGGGGCGGGATCATCCAGCCAGGACTGGCCTCTGTTCTCCAGACACAGATTCTCTGCCCTCAGCTCACAGGAAGACTACCGGAGTGAAGGTGAACACGATGCTGAATCACACGATCCTGCAGCACTTCACACACACAGGCACTTACAGATTCACTCTGTCTCTGTTCAGTGTTTCTGTCACACAGGAGGAGTGACTTTTGCTTTCACTTCTTACCCACTTAAGAAGTTTGACCCCAACAACCAGTGACTGAAATACTAATGGAGGTTTAGCGTTTTCTTGAAAATCCCTTTTCTGTACTGCGATCTGGGTTGAATTTTAATTTAAAGTGCCACACTTAACTTGACAACCAAATGCAAAACACAGCTCTCAGCACAGATTCTGTGCAGTCGGTTTAGAGCCTAGAGTTTTTTAACTTTAACAAATAAAAAAACTGAACTGTTATAGATTTATTTCTTTATTTTGAAATAGAAACATAAATGATGCAAGTTTTTATTTATTTTATTCTTTCTAAAGTTTCAGATTTTCTTTTCAGTCTCATGTTTTTTTTTGTAGGCAAACACTTTTTTCGGTTACAGGTTAAAACATAAAAAAATCTAGACAAATCTTTGCCATGGGGGTATAGACATGAAAACTAGACTTGGCAGCTGAGAATAGTATTTGTAACAGAAAAGAGAGCTCGTCTAAATAGTCTAGGCCCTGAATTTGCTCCATGCGATTTTTATTATTTAGAAAGTTGGAGTCTAACAGTGAAAGTGACCTAGACATCTCACCAATTAATCATGTTTCTGTTGAGGTAAAGTTGACTGAGACCCTGGCCGTTTGGAAATTGATGTGGGATCGTTGAAACATCTCAGCACTTCTCAAACTCCCAGCCTTCTGTCAACCTGACAACTGATGGATGCTCTTGTCAGCCAAGCAAATATACATTTTCACAAGAGAACGACAAAGCCACAAAATGACAGCTACCTTTACAAATAAATAATTTTAGGCTGTTTTAAGATTCTTGTAGAGTTATGAAGTATGAAACCATCTGTATTAACTGCTAAAACATATTGCTCTGTTTTACAGTACTAGAGGGAACATTTGTTAGCACTGTAGGTCAAGTGTTTTTGACACTGGAAAAATATGAAAAAGACATATTTTCTCCTTGCTTGAAATTAAGCTAAAACAAGCCAGTTGCTATGCTGGTTCGTAACTGGTCAGAGCTGGACATTATTATGTCTCGCATAGCCAGAAGTTTGACTTGCAGCATAAAGTCTGGTCCAATTTGTAGCTTATTCTGTCCAAAAAGTGCTTCCTTAGCTACTAAGTACCACAAACAAAACAAATACAAATGTTTTAAAGTTAATGTTTCAAACCTTGGCAAATCCAGTGCTTAGTTCTTCCTCACTTGCATTCCTGGAAGTTGTGTTGCCAGTATATTGGAGCTTGCCATTTTCATAAGGACTTTTCAGTTTTGTTTGCAAAATGCATTAGACAGTAAACAATAATATTTAACTGGTCCAAATAAGTATAGGTGGTTAACCAGCTGGACAACTAGCTTGGTGGACATCTATTTTAGTTACCCAGTAAGTGCTGGTACATAGACAACATTGGCTACACTGGTGGGGACAGGTTAAGAAGCTTAACCACGATCCAAAACACCTAAATCAGCTGTTTGACCTTATTCTCCATCCATATGATTGTTGCTTTTCACAACCAGCCATAGATTAGATTAGATTCACCAAACAGAGGCTTGCAAGCAGCAACTGGGAAGCATTAAACAATGTGTTTGTGGTTCAGTAGGAACAGATGAGGATGTCTGATTGGGTCAGAACAGGGTCACAAGAACTGTCTCATTCCAGATGATGCAATCAGTAGCGTTGACTTCTCTGGATCACCACACTCCAGTAGTTTAGGGGTCACACAGGAGGGGATGGGGGTTCAGAACAGAGCCATCACATAAATGAGGTGTGCGGGCCGCACTTCTCCACGACGTGAGGATGCAGTTATTATAGCGAGTACTTGGTTGTCATTGAATTGTAACACCACCGAGCTGATGGGGGGGTATCGCAGTGTGCCTCTCTGATGTCGGATTCCTCTGACATTATCAAGCTGCTAAATCATAAAACACTCACCGCAGCCCCATACTGAGACTACAAGGTAGCTCCAACAAGCAGCACAGCACCAGAAACATACAAACACAGACACAGATACATCATCACAGACACATACAGTGCAGTACAGTACCTCTCAGCTGTAACTATTTGATCACAGAACTGTAGTTCCCTGCTACATCTGCAGTTGCCGAACAGCTCGGTGTGATCACAGCTGATAATAATGGATACAAAAGTAGGTTCATTAGAAGTTTCAGAGGAGAATGTTATAACAGTGTTTAAAAGTAATAAAAGTATAAGGGGAACAGTAATTATTGTTCACTACATCTAACGCACTGTTCTTTTGCACCAATAAAGAAGAAAATAAAAAGTGTAGCTTATATACCTGTATATTATGGGTTCTTTTAGTTGTTGGTAGATTTAAATATAACATTTTAGGTTGTATTTTTATATATAAATGTATAAATATTTTAATAAATACATATTTTACTTTCAAATATACTTGCTGTTTTTTTTATTTTACCTATATATACTTAGAAATAGATACTTTAACTCAGATATACAGGTAACTAACTGTTGACTTAACTACATTTTTAAGAGCAAATTAATTATTTTACTCTGATGCATTTACAATTAACGTTATAACAGTATGTAATAATCCAGAATATTAACTTTTAATTATCTACTTGAATATTACTCTCTTTGTTTTACATACTGTAGGTTACTTTTTATGAGTTGTTTTTGCTCAAACTCAAGTATGACACTTGTGAACTTCTATATGGATCCGTTTTCTGTATTTAGCTCTTTGCAAAAAAAACCCAGCTGTAAAGTTTAGTTCTGTTACTGCCAAGCTCATGTCACTGTCCTTACATAAACCTTCAAGACCAAGTTGTCTACCTGTCCTCACCCCAGCCCAGCATGCTCATTATAATTATAGTGTGGGCCAGTGGACAGACCTTGTCTAAGGTGATATCTGAACAGGGTGTACCTGGTCAAACTGAGCTGAACAAAAGAACAGAGTGAACCGCAACACTCTAGTGTAATTGCTTTTTCAACTATTGGACTTATACAAAGGTTTCATGATGTGTGCTCAAACATGTAATAGCCGATCTGTAAAATTGTGTACTGCCATGAGCGCTCCCTGTTTAATAGTGAAGCAATGAATGGTTGATTAAACTCTCAAAGACATTCACTAGGCAGGAAAACCGACGCCATGGGCGAGGTTTTTCTCGTTTGAAGGAATGGCCCTTGTTATTGGGGCTTTTGTTAAGTTTGAAAGGATGCATTTGATGGTCTCTCATCTCTGTGTCACTCGGCCAACAAACCATAAAAATAATAAGTTAAACGATTTCTTGGATCATAGAAAAAAAGGTTCTGCTGTCTCACTTCCTCCCAACCACAGTCATATTTTTGATTTATGAGAAAGAAATACAAGACAGTGAAGTGTGCAGTCTAACAAGGTGGGGTTGTTTTAAAGGAAGAGATCACCCAAAATTGCAAATTTATAATTTCATTATTTTTATGTCAATACTTCATGTCGTCCCAAAGCCACATGATTCTCTTTCCTCTGTGAAACAGAAGAAATCTAGTGAAATATTGTTCCCCAAGAAATGAGACTAAAAGGTGACTAGGGGATGTCAAGCTCCATAAAAGGTTTAAGAAGCTCATACAACTTGTGTGCTATATCCTATATTTTTAAAACCAAAAGAAACTTTGTGTGAGAAACAGTCAAATTATAGTTGTTACTCACTGGAAATGTTCCTGTTCACTGTAGCTCTTTAAATCTGTTACCTTATATTCAGATTTTCCTGTCAAGATATGTGTATTTGTGTTTGATGTCAACAATGCCCAGCACAGCTGGTTCATAATATCTTAATACCCATAGTGACGTAACAAGTTTAAAATGATGACAGAATTGTCATTTTTGGGTAAATTATTTCTTTTAGGAATTAAATAAGGTTGAGAGTACAGTAGGAAGTGTTTGATGCTTCCACCGAGCACCAAATTACTTTACTTTTTTCTGAACATTACAGGAAAGAGATCACCAGCCCGTCCTCTCCTCTACCTCTAATTAATGTATTATTCCACAGAGTGCTTTATTTCCCACCGGAGAGCCAAAGACTGCACAGATTACTGGATTCCTGCTTTTCCTGGCCACTAGATAATTCCTAAATGGTGATATATATCATGCTGCTTCAGATAGAAAACTAGGTTATAGACCTATATTACGTTTGGAGGTGATGTTATGCTATCTTACTAACAAAATGTAAAAAAGTGCAATGGTAATTCACTGCAAAAATACCTTTACTCCATTTTTCAATAAATATGTCTGAACATCCTTATAACAAGGTATTGGAGAAAAAGGCAAAGATAATGAGTAAAAAGACCCATGGTACCATGGTCATACCTCGGAAGTACCATATTACAAGGATTTGTAAGGGACTGTTATTGCTATAATAAAATGTGTTTATATGTCTTCTTTGACATTTCAGTGTCAAATTTTTAAACATTGTAAAACTGCTAAATAGTTATAATACTGTATTATGTAATTGCATTATGTTTGTAATATAAATAACACACTTTGAATGGAATCAGATAAAGTAAAACAGTAAGAACGTAGTGTGCTTTAGGCCTGGCATATAGAGACTAAAACTTTTGAGCTGTGTGATGCATGTATTATCACGGAAAGGCATTGCGTATATGTGTACAGATTATAAGAAGGTAGTAAAGCAGTGAGGTACTGTACGTTTCTAGTGTCGCAAAGTTGATTTGATATAGAATACATGACCTATCAACAAGAAAAGTGGATCTTAGGGTGTACTCACACTAGGCACGGTTGCCGTGAACCGGGCCCGAGTACGATTGTCCCCCCTCCCCACTCCCCCTCTGGCCTGCACTCACATAGAGTTTCAGCATTCGTGCCGGAGCACGCTTACGTCACGCTTACGAGCACGCGTACTTCATTATGGTGCGACGGTTTCGGGATAAACAGGAA